>OMNZ01111807.1:0-27518 GCA_900303255.1 Lesueurigobius sanzi
CCACACAACAGGACAGCACCAGGAGCCAGCTGCCCGGGCCCCGGATAGTGCTGAGGTGAGGAGCTGCCCGCTCTGGGAACTCTGACACAAAGAAGATCTGTGGAAACAAGGTAAAGACATGCTTATAATGAGGTGGTTTTAAGTTGGTTATACAGTATATAGAGGCGCACTGATCATGATTGTTCGATCATGACTTAATTAATGACTTAATAAATGCGTGACCGGTAAAATGACCCGTTCAAATAGAGGTGATCGGTGATCGGCCAAAAAAATCCTGATCAGTGCATTTCTAGTAATAAAGGTGTGTCACCTGTAGAGAGATGGAGCTGATGATGGACAGAGTAACTGTTTGAAAAATGGAGGTGAGTGGCAGCTGCAGACGACACATTACATCTGTTAACTGTCCAAAAAACAGCAGCAGGCTCAGGCACGCCCCCATCAGGCCGAGGAGAGCTACAAAGGCCAGGGTCCCACCTGAGGCCAGCACCAGTGGGGTGTTCCTGTGTCTGAGAAACAGCAGCAGCACTGAGCTGTGGGACAACAGCAACAGCACTACAGCCAACACCATCAGCACTGACTCCATCTTGTCCCACCACAGCATCTCGAAGGTGGGCTCAGTGCAGGACGTGCTGCGCAGCGTGGACCACTGACGGTTTGGGCACTCAGTGCACTGGATGTCATCTGGAAGTATTCATGAGGTGTTGGTTTAAAGAGAAGAGCACATTGTGTGTTGGGAGTCCTCACCTTTGCTGGCCTGGTAGGTTCCTGCCTGACAGTCGATGCAGTCGAAGCAGCAGGAGTGGAAGCCTTTGACTCTGCGCACCTGTCCGAGCTCACAGGCCGCGGAGCACGTGGACACTGGCACCTGCAGCGTTTGTAGAGAATTAAACTGAGTGAGACTGATCTATACCCTGAGGACACTTCCTATAGTCGTTGCTTCATCTTACCTTTGAATCCTCAGTGTGCCATGTGAAGAGGGATTTGTCAATAGACAGATTTGTCAGATAACTTCCAACATATTGAAAACGTAGATTTGAATTGTTCCAGTCCCACTGGATCACATCATACCCAATATTAGGGTTCCCATCACTGTCATATTCAAACCTGGTACCGTTTATGTCTAAAGAAATATTCTTCAAAACCTGCAACAGCTAAAGCAAAACAAAGTTATTAATATTATAATATAATGCAACTATAATACTGCATGTTTTGTCATGAGGAGGTAATTAACACTAACCTTCCATGGATAAATCTTAGTCTTAGGTTCCCAGTCACAGACACTGTTGTTACAGTGGAGAAGTTGGTGCAATGCCTCTGCCACACTGTAGATGGCAGCATATACACTGAAAGCTGCCAACTGCACCGCTGAATGCTCCACAATGCTGATATTAGCAGGAGACAGCCTCCTGCACTGTGGACATGGATCATTGAAATAGTTTTCTTTTTCATTCTGTAGTGAGTTCATGTTCTCCTCACTGATTTTAGCGAAGAGTGTTCGTGTGTATTCAGGCAGTAGATCCACACTCTGGGTCTTATCTATGAACCCAATTACTGTCCCAATGGACTGGATGCCTGGGATGTCACTCACTATGTTGTTATTTGCCCAACTCGTGCTGCCAATCCATACTCCAATAATTTTGTTTTTTATGACCTAGATAGATAGATAGATAGATAGATAGATAGATAGATAAAAAGAAGTTATCTTAAACATGAGCTGTACTAGCTACTTTCTTACCTCTTTAAAGAACGCAGCTGCTGATTCGGGTAAAGAGAACACCACAATGACGCTGACGTTGGTGGTTCTAATGTTGCTGATGATGAGGTCTATGGTTGGCCTGGGATCAGTGTAGACTGGGACCAGGCCCTGGTACGCCACACACAGAGAAGACTTCTCTGCCAGTTTGGCGAACTCCTGCACTCCCATCTTACCATACTCCTCCTCACTGCCGATTACTGCCACCCAGTTCCAGTCAAACTCCTTTATCAGCTGCACCATCACCTCCACCTGCCACTTGTCACTGGGCACCGTGCGGAAGAATGACGGGTACACAGTCTTGTCACTGAACTTGTCACTGGTGGCTCGATAACTGATCTGAAAATAACGGCATCCATGCTGTAACTGCACAAGCTGTGTTTTTCGTACAACATACACATGTATGAGATCGTCTATATTTTGGGGCTTTGTTATTAATTAGTTTGAAATTGTTTGGTTTCTTTATAGTCAGGTTTTCAGCAAAGGCTGTGGCAGTAGCAGCACCTGGTTTGGAGTTTAGAGAAGGAAAATTTAAATAATATGTGTGTGTGTGTTCAGTGATACTAGTGTGGAAAGCATATTTTGTTGAAGCTGAGACTTATTTAAAGGGTGTATATTGTCTATGTTCGTAAACCATATTAGTAAAAGATGCATTTGTTTTAAAATAAAATATTGAGATAGATCAGTAATCATATTATGTTATTTGCCATGTTGCCCAGCCCAACTATATTTATTCAACATCTTTTGTTTTTAGATTTGTAAAGATGAGTATTCTTTTTTTTACAAGAAAAAGTGAGATTTCTAGTTGACTATTGAGCTCTAGCAATCGTAATAGCGGCAGTTGCAGGGGGGTTGTGGTTGTTTTCTGTAATGAGCTGCAGTAATGGAGGAAAATGTGACGTCATTAAAGTATCTTAAACCTACCTGTGGCATCAGAAAGAATCCCAATAGTTTCCCGATGATGGACACCATCTCTGACCCGTTTGGGCCGATCACTGCAACCATGCTGGTCTCGTAATCAGTGTAGTTGCACTGAACAGAAAGTATTTTGGTGGATTTCTCCGTCAGGAAGGAGATCGTGGGTCTGATGATGACTGAAGACTGTTTACACGTGTCGTAGATTTCAAAACCCAACTTGATCCCGGGTAAAAGCTTTGAATTGGCGTTAATCTCATCCACTGCATACTTCATCACTATGGCAAGCCCCAGTCCATATATGTTTAAACTGTCAAATGGAACATCAGTCTTAATGTGTTCAATAGATTTCTTCTGAAAAGTGTCTCAGCAAATGTAGTATAACACTAGATTACATTTCGAAAATACTCACCTTGTACATTTGATATCATCCGGCTTGATGTGTTCGCTGAGGTTGCTGGTGATATCGTTTAACGGAAATAGCCCCCCGATCATGATGTCTCCAGGCAAGTCAAACAAGCTAGTGGAAATATTTGTAAACCACTCCCTTGACGTGCATTGTCTTAGTGCGAAGGCTAAGACCAGCAGCCTGAAAGGTGAAGAGGCCATAGCGACATTGGAGTAAGACTCATGAGTCATGGGGCAGGGGACAGAAATACTGGAAATTTATGCAAACCTACCTCCATGGCTGAATGATAGTATGTAAAGATGTGAGGAAAATCACCAAGAAGCTATAAATCATGTCAAATGGAGCAAAGGTCACTGGCTTAAATTTACCTTTGTGGTGCATGTGGTTACTACGTTTGTCAATGTCACATTTCAATCGTTTGTGGCTTTCCTCTTTCAAACCTCAGTTGGTGAAGAAGCACAAATGTTACATCACCTTTTGTAATATTTAGTCACCACAACGACATTTTATTGACTCAGTTGTTAAAAAGATGATCAGTTGCTTTATTGATTAAATGGAAGCCAGGTGGTTGACAAAATTGCTAGCCTGGCAAGCCACAGTGTTATTATATACAGTTCTTTATTTTCAACACTATTTACCTTGATTCACATTGAAGGTTTTAAACTATGAATGATCGTATTGAATCATGTAAAATAACTATGTTTTATATTTGCCACCCTTTATTCTTGGCATTTTCTCAATTAGCTTCATAAGGTAAACCGGAAATTATGAACGGTGGAAGTAACAAAAATTATTTGATAAAATTTGATAAAACTGACACATGTAAAATGAGTCATATTGATAAAAAAACAACCATTTTGATAAAAGTTTTTCATCAATTCACAGATGGTTTCATCAAATCAGTGTCGTTTTCGTCAGTTCAAGTCATCTTTATCAAATCACAGCTGCATTTATCGCATGAGCGTCGTACATAGATGGGTGGATGTAGTAATTTGATAAAATGCCATGTGAATTTGATGAAAGGGAATGTGATAAAAGTACAGCCGATATAAAAACTGACACATGTAAAATTACTCATTGATTAAAAACGAGGGTTTAGATAAAAGTTTAATTTGATCAATTCACAAATGGTTTTATGAAGTCACAGTTGTTTTATCAGTTCAAGTCAGGCAAAGCTGCAATTTTTGTTACTTCCGGTAATAGCCCCTCTGTGTTGTAGTTCAGAAGACCTTCATGAGCAGCGCTCCCCCTGGTGGATCTACTTGTACGACTGGTGCTTATGAACGTCTTCTGCTCCTTCTGCTGTACTCGCTTTGTCTTCTGACAACTATCCGTGCGCATGCTGGAACTGAGAACTACAACACGCCATGGGCTTATACCAGAAGTAACAAAAATTGCAGCTTTGATTTGATAAAACTGACTTGAACTGATACAACAACAGTGACTTCATAAAACCATTTGTGAATTGATCAAATTAAACTTTTATCAAAACCCTTGTTTTTAATCAATATGAGTCATTTTACTTGTGTCAGTTTTTATATCAGATGTACTTTTATCACATTACCTTTCATCAAATTCACATGGCATTTTATCAAATCATTTTTGTTACTTCCACCCATCTGTGTACGACGCTCGTGCGATAAATGCAGCTGTGATTTGATAAAGACGACTTGAACTGAAAACAACATTGATTTGATGAAATCATCTGTGATTGATAAAAAACTTTTATGAAAATGGTTGTTTTTTTAATCAATATGAGTCATTTTACATGTGTCAGTTTTATCAAATTCACATGGCCTTTAATCAAATAATTTGTGTTACTTCCACCCTTCATAGGAAATGGTTTCAACAGTCTGTGAAGTGAAAATCATTCACTACATTGTGAAGCTCACTGCAAAGCAGTAATCAAAGAAGGAAAAAAATGGCTATTTTGGAGAATCTATTTCAATCTTTTTTGTTTAGAACATAATAATAATAATTTCATATGTGTTCATTCATAAAGGAATGCCTTGAGTGAGAAAAAGTGTTTCCAAAAGTGTTGTACAAAAATTAGTTAAATCTTTTCTTCTTAGAGATGAGTTTACAGGCACATTTGAGGGGGGGGGGGGATTTACAAATTAAGCACTGCAAACCAGTGCTTAATTTGTAAATCCAGATTTTCAGGAACACTTGTGTACTGGGTGGATTTTATGGGGGAACAGCCCAAAATAATTGCATATTTAAAAGTTGTTGGAGTATTTTATTTCCCGGATCCAATAAAGCTAAAAATTCCGATTTCCCGGAATGTGTTCCCCCAAAAGCCGGATCAAATTAAGCACTGCTGCAAACCCATGACATTTACAATAAATGTCTTTATATTTAGATTTCCAATATACTAAAAAAGGAAAACCATAATTTCATTCCACTACTAGGAAAAAATCAAGTCTAACAAGAAAACACGCTTTCATCAGTATAAGCAGGATAAGGAAAAAATAACGAAGATTTCCTTGTTGCATATCTCAACAGTTGCTTTATGAAAACTAGCAGCTTTTAGTTAATCTTGATGCAAATAGTAAGTACTGTGTGTACTATTGACCAGTGCAGTCTAAAGTTTCATTCAGGCTGCTTTTGCATTTACCTCCGTTTTGGTCTCGGTTTTGCTCATTTGCCTGTAATTTGGTTCACCCCTGTACGCAAATGGAGACCTTTCTCCCAACACATTTGCACTAACCTCCTGCAGACACACCTCAAGAGACTTTCAATTCAGCTTTGTTTCAAACGTTGCTAACCTGTTTTATGTAGCAACAGACATGTTTGCTTCATACCGACAATGTGAAGGGTGTTAGGACAGGACACTAAAGATAGGTGTGTGACCAAATACTCCTTTCTTTAGCCTTCAGATTTTTGGCTTTCCAAATCGGTCTAGCAAAAATATAATAAGTACTTTAAAGACTAAATTTAGTTGTAGATATAGACTTGTTACGTGAATTTACGCATTAACTGCTTCATCCCTATCAGACATTTGCATTTTTGTATTTTAGTTTTTATTTTACTCTAGTATTATTATTAACTTACTTTCTTCTCTGATCTCTCTTTTTGTGCACCCTCCTGTGTGATCCTGTCTTAAGAGCTGTTGTAACAAGTAAATTTCTCCATTGTGAGAAAGAACTATCTTATCTTGTCTTATTTTTCTATTTATTTACATTGCTTATTGTTTTGAATAGATTTGCAGTATGAGTATCCCAGTGCATTTCTACAAATGGACCATTATTTTAGAATAGAACTTTTCTGTTTAAGTTTCTTCTATAGCAGACTAATAGGTAAGCGATGTGTTATTCATTTACCTTGAATAACACATCGCTTACCTATTTGTCTGATATAGCAGAAGCTATAACAGTAAAGTAACTACAAGACGAGATGAACACCATTCTGGAATAGAACTTGTTCGCCAAAATCAGGTCAAAATCTTTGCTCAAGAGCAAAGCATTAGGTTTCAAAGTCTTTAGTGCAGATTTTATTTATTTGTTCACACATATCAAAAGAATACAGCATAAACAATTAACTTAAAAAGTGTGATGGAGGTTACCCAAAACCCTCAAGGGGCTTAACAAGTGGTAACCAGTAAACTTCATGAATAGTAGTAGTACTTAATAGTAGTTTGACAGGAGTATTCTGATGTGCCAATACCTGGTTTTGCATCATTAAATTTATATAATGTGGGCACATTATTTTGTACGGTAGTAATTCTCTTGCGTGGAAAATAGGTTTGTTATCTTTAATCCAAAGCTTGACGTAAGAAATAACTATCTGTTTGACCAATCTGAACTTGCTTTGATATTTTTCCAATATCCGCAGTCCAATGTTGTAGGTTTGCATTGTGCAAAAGAAATATGGGGAAGACTCACAGAATAGAAGACCGTGTTAGAAAACACTTTTCATACATTTTGTGGAAATCAATACATATGGTATACATATCAGTCAGAGCTGCTAGTGAATAAATTAGGCTAAATTAGGTTTGTAAATGTTTGGTGTGCATAGAATTTCACATTTTCTAGTCACGCTTTGAACCCATTGTGAATCCACAGAAATGTAAAATATACAAATTGAGTTGAAGGGCCGAAAAAAAAAAACAACAACCTAGAAGCAATTCTACTTCTTTGCCACTAGATGGCACTTGTGTTTTTCGAGCGTTCCTCTTCCATATTGAACAGCTCCGTTGGTTCTGAGAAAGCCATGGACAGGATGTGTTTGTGGTGTGCAGGGGGCGGCGCTGGCTGCAGATGCGTGGAGCAGGTACATTGTGTAGCCTTGCTCTGTTTGACCAACCGATAACAGAGAGACCTGCATGCATAAACAAGCCGAGCATTTACACCTGTTTGGGCACTTACGATGAAGAAATAGATGAAGAAACACTCACGCCCTAATTTTGTCTGCGATATGTGTTGGTGACCTGTAAAAACACTCGGTTGCACAACACAATGTAAAACTAGAAAGCAGTTCATGACATTGTTGCATCATAATCAAAGTTTCAATCAAAGTTTATTTCTAGAGCACTTTACAACAACACTTGGCCGACCAAAGTGCTTTACACCAAAACAAAACATGAGTAAAAACATTAAACATGGATATGACCACAATATAACAGTCTTAAGTGGTACTAAAAGCCAGTCTGAATAAGTGAGTCTTTAATCTGGACTTAAATAGCGACAAATCAGTGATGACTCATAATATTTCATAGATTTGCAGGTTCTGTGTTGGAGTAACTCTGCACCTGCTTTATTCTTTATTCGTCATTTCTTTATCCTTCCACATGCGTTTGCAATCTTATGTTTGCAATCAACTATTACTTCAGTAATAGTGTTGCGGATACCTTCATATTCAAATGGCACAATGCATTATGGGGCGCCCAGGGGGCAGATAAGGGTCACTAATGCAATAGCTTCACTCTCGCAGTATTCTGAATACAGATGTTATTTTCCCAAATCTGCAAAGGACACTGAAAGGACACAAACTGAGGACAATGTTTTCCTGATATAGAGGGTTTATTTAGTTTTCCGATAATTTTATAACACGTTTCTGGCGTGTTATAAAATTAGTACAAGTAAGCACACAAGCAAATATACCTTGAACTTCTTATAATATTCACAAATCAGTATACAGATTTCAGTCCCTGGAGTCTGGATTTGCCCCCTGGTAAGACCATAATGCAATGCGTCAACGTGAAATTACGAAACGGCTTATACGCTAGTTTATGAATTTATCATGTATCCTTGAAAGTTGGTACTTCATTATCAGCTCTTACCGCTGCAGCCTGTCTTTGATTGTGTTCTTAGGCAAGACACTTCACACACTTGGGTTAAATGCATAGACTGTAAAAAAGATGGACGTAGCCCACGTGACTTTCCCAATAGTTTTCAGCGCTGGCTAATGAAGCAAATTCATGCTAGCATTTGGAGCGCCACCATGTTGCTTTTTGGAAACAATTCCATATTAAGGTATGTGCAAGTTAGCTTGTCTTGTAATGTTGTAAATATTAAAAGACAAAGAACAGGATGGTGTAGTGTGTGGTAAAACAAGCACAAGAGGTCTATATTAACAACACTATTTCCAATAATGAGTTAAAGAGGGGCCAAAAAGTCAATGGGCACTTCCGGCCTCCGAAAACAATCCCTGTATGCTAGCGAGCTTCGACTAGAGCTAGCCAATTAGCTCTTCATCAATATTATACACTTTATGGTGAGTGAGTGCGGCTGTAAGTGCAGACAGACAGCTGTGGCTACAAAAGGTTTAGATTTACCAAGGTGTGGAGAATAAATGAATTGTACAAAAAAATGTTCTCCTCTACTATCTGTTTACTTCTGTCCAATTATCTTGTGCGCAGCATTTGAACAGACTCCCCTATCCGGGTCGGAGTGAGCAGTGCGTTTGGTGGTGATATTAGAGGAAACCTGAGAAGATCCTGTTCAAAGCGTGGGCGGCTCAGCTCCGAGTCCTCATGCGTGTCTCTGGCTGCTGTTGAACATATGAGTTTAACATGGGGTTTAGTGTAGGGGGATCTCACTGGGTCAGGCCTGCACATGTGGGTCACGATGCACCTTTATTTATTCAAACAAAAGCTGTCAAATGAGTACATCTGGAGATTTGCAACGTCGATTACAGAAAGTGCAGCAATTCAACTTTGCTCCCATGGTTTTTTAGTGCTGTGCGCAGTGAAGGAAAGGGTTAAAGCTGCTCCATCCTCCGAAGTGTAGCTGTAAAACTTGTTCTTCCTCGTGTCTTCTGTGTGTGTGTGGATCTGTCTGACTCAAGTGTTGCAACCTCTGCTCGTGCGTAAATTGACATGTAAGATTACAACATTTTCTGAACCCCTGTGTATACTTTGTCATTTACTGTGGAAAAGTCTGGAAGGAAGACCATCCAGTTTACATGTTGGGTGCATCATCCAGGTCTGGCAAATTGTGTTGGAAGAGCATCTGCCATAAAATCTGTCCAAGCCAATTATATATGGACATTTTGTACGATACAATGCACATGATTTTATGGTGACGTGGAAGGGTTAGCCCTGAGCATAGGGAGCCTGTGTATCCATGGGAGCGGATGTGACAACTCTCCCCTTCCCTCTCTCTGCTGCCCCCTTTTGTGCTCATTTGTGTTGCTATTGTCAAGCTTTATGTGTAGTAGAATTGTCAATAAAGATGGAGGATCTCTCCTTCGATGTGGCTCTTCATGAGGTTTCTCTTTTTCCCCTCTTATTTTTTATGATTAAAACTGCATCTGTTATGAAGCCCTGTGAGGAGACTCCTGTTGTTACATTTGGCTCTATATGATATTTGTTTAAATATAAATTGAAAAGTAAAAGCCAAGTGGAAATATCGATTTGCTGACAAAGGAAATATGATATCAATGCATAGGCTTTGTCCATCTGCTTATTAAAAAAAAAAAAACAAATAGACTTTGAGACCAGCATCGGTCAGACGTGACATTGATTTGGTTTAGAAATGATTAATTCATTTTCATGATGCAATCTCTAAACCAGAATTATACCTGCCCTAGAGAAATAAGATTTGTTGTGCCAGTCGCCATGGTGATAAAACCTGTTCTTAACCAGGCCACCTTTTAGAGCCAAAACATTTACACCAGCATCACGCAATCCGTCGGCCTATTTTACCCAGACAAAGTGCCCTCAAAACATTAACATTATCATTTTAGAATTTTAACAAAGGCAGCTCTGTTGGCTGATTGATTTTCCAGCTTTATAGGTTTATGAAACATACCTTTTCACCAGAATGTAGTTAACAGTTATTCTTCTGTTCTGATCTTGACCCTTGGGCAGAGGATGTGACATAATAAAGAGGTAGGAAGTGTTGTTCTGCACCATTGGGCCATGATAGATTCATAATCCGAATCTGCTACAAAAATTGCACACTGAATTTGAGTCGAGGCAAGACGCTTCAATCTTGTCTAAATGTGTCGGTGCGGTTGTTTGTTCGGTGGTGGTTCCTGCGGCTGATGGTACAGAATAGCAGCCATGTTTGACTGCCCCAGGACAGCTATGGCTACAGCTACTTTCCACACACTGAGAGATCAATGGCCCAAATTGTGGGAAAAAAAGTGTTACTAATTGTAAAGGTATTTGTTGTCTTGTAAAAAGTCAAGAGTTTGGCTTCCTCTCCCCTACAGCAGTGAAAAACATTCAGTGGTTCAAGCTTTTATGAGCATTTTGGACAGTCGTATATTCACCACATTAAAACACGGAGTCCTTTGCCAAACAGCTGAGTGGTGCAGTTGTGCAGATTTAGTGGGATTAGTGAAGCTGCAGAAGAATGCAGGGCTTTGGTGAAAGAGTGACCACAGTCCTTGGACACAGTCAGGGTGAGGATTGATCTGATTATTCTGTGGAAGTGCCAGGTGTGTAAAGCAGCATTGTCAGACTGAATATAAACACACCTTTTTGTGGCATGATTGATGCAATATCTATGAAAGAAAAATACTGAAAAATAGTAATGGCTTGCAGTTGCTTTCTTGATTATGTCCAAATGTCAAACAGGGACAGGAGCCTATTAGGTGCAAGTTCTTACATTATGGCATATGTCTTCTGGAAGTTCTGATTCTCTTTGAACCCAACTTCTTGATTTCTTCATTTGGTGATCACTGTTCCAATCACAGGAGTCAGGACAATTGTCAAGTTCTCCAGACAGTGCTTCTCACCCAGCCCTCTAGAGGGCACACTGCTAATAGACTACAGTATGGTGCACTATATGATGCTCTCTCATCATTCATACATTCAGTGAACATTCAAATCTTCAGTGTTATTTAACAATAATGTATTTGGCAAAACCTGGAGTGCATAACATGATCACTCATTAAAATGCAGAGTTATGTCATGTTTGTGTATTTAGACTTAAATACATGTCTGGCTTGAAAGTCACACAATGACAGCCAACCATTCATGTCATGTGCTAAGCAGGTCACACATGTTAACTACTTGCCACCAACACGGCACACTCCAGTCTAACTAATTTATAGAAATGCTATACCCAAAGTCTTAAAGGACATGTGGCTCATATCCATCTGTCAATGAACACATTCTTGCCAGACTCATTCTAAGAAATGTGTATGTTCACGCTGGGTCAATTTATAAACATAAAATTTGTTGTCATCATCTTTCTAGCTCAAATGGTAGACCTCAGCCTTATACTCTTATTATATCAGAAAGGTGGCACTTGAGTCCTGGCTCCAGCAGGTGCAGACTGTGTTTGTGGACAAGACACTTCCCCCACTACCTGTGTGAGTGAGTGGCTGGTGTTGGTCAGGGGGCGGGGGCTGATGGTGCAAATTGGCACCACAAGCCACCCCAATAGTAGTTCAACACCAGAGTTTGGAGTGGATGAATAATGTAGTGTACAGCATCTTTGAGTGCCCAAAGTGCTATAGAAAACTGATGCAATATTATATAAATTGTGGGGGGAAAATATTATAAAGTATTCTATTTTTAACCTTCATTATTCTACAAAAGTCTACCTTGTCTTGATGTCTGATTCAGCACTATTGTAAATCTCACACACGTGAGTTAAACCGAACAGGAACATTACATTGCCATAACAAACGCAACATCTGGAGCTTGTTCTCTTAGTGTTTGTGAATGTGTTCCAGGTCAGTGGCTGCTGCCCCGGGACACTACACTGAAGAGACTGAGCATTTGCACTGGGAAGGACTACAGCTCTGTGAGTGTGTTCTCAGACTCAATGATCTTTCCTTCATCAAATCTGGTATCATGTCACAATGTCCAATATTAGCGCTTAGGCTATTCACATTGTGGCAGACTGTTCACCCAGTGATACGAAGGCTGGTGGTTCAATCCCAGCTCTGGTCATTGCAAACTGTGGAAAGATTTCTTCACTTTCATTCAGTTATTTAGATGACCATACCTAAACTGTAAATTCTGCAGTTTTTTTTCTCTGTTTTGCTTCAGAATATAAAAATGATTTGTATGCTGCTTTATTATTCCAGCACAAATTACACGTGTAAATCAGATAAGGTCACATAGAAGATACTTGTGATAATCAGGCAGTTCCATGCAGCAGGACGTCCCAGTCTGAGAGCCGCTGTGGAGGAGGCTGCAGTGAACAGTAACGCAGTGTTGTGGAGAGTGAGCGGACACAGTGGAATTTTACCAGGTCACATTATGTAAGAGACACAAGAAGACAACACAGACAGTGGACACTAGTGTGAGAAAGATGTTTTAGACATTTTACTACATCATCAGTTTTTCCCACACAGGGATACAGAAGGATTAGTTGGAAATTAGACGCTAAAACTGAATTCTATTTTCTTAGTTTGAGCGCCATGCATTTTTCTACTGTTAGTTATGCTTCATGCTACATACTGTACCTTAAAGAGACTAAAATTATGTCTAAAAGATATTTTCGTTGACTAAAAAGAGTAAATAAACATGAAAAGAAGGGTCTACATGTTGGAGAAGCTCCATGAAGCAGAGAATAGCATTAAATATGTTTGATTTCAATAATATACATGTAAAGCTGACTATGGAACTAAAATTTAAATAATACTAGGAAGAATTGTCTGATTCTGGCTCTTGCTCCAAATGAAAAACATCAGCGTAAATCGGCACGCACCACAACAAAGAGTAAACATGAGTGGTGATTGATTTCTTCCACAGAGACGCTGTATATGACTGTGCCTCCCATTCTTTGTCTCGCGTACGTCTGTTCCGATGGGACTTCTGGCTGACTCAGTGATGGCTGCGATGTGCAGACAGACACAGGAGAACATCTGCTGCGCTGGGACAGGAGGAGTTTAGATTTGTTTCAAGCTCACATTATGTCCCACCTCAGTGCCGTCTTCCATGTTCCGAGATGCTCGTGAGTCGCGAGGAGATATTAGATGATGGTTTGTTCTTTTTATAATTGGAGGTGGAGTAACGAGAAATGTTGAACCACCAATTGTTTTAGAAGTATAGTGGTTAAAGTAGTTGTAGCTTCCAAATAATGACATGCTGTGTAATTAGGTTGAGTTGGGACCATTCCCTGTGGGCTGTGGCACTTTTTGGTCGCCAGAAGAAAAAAAAAGTCATTAAAAAGCATGAAATAAAATTCAAACTGGCATTAAAGCAAAAGTTCTTGGAAAATAATGACATTGCTCAACTCATTTTACAGCATTTTGTCAAAAAATACAACAATTAGGGTGTAGACTGGAGTTTTGGCTGAAATCATACTGTGTTTCTGGTCAAAAGTTCAAAAGTTCAGATCAAATTTTCTATTGAATATGGACATTCATTTTGATTGTGAACTGATTTGTGGCGTTCGTAGCATTAAAAATGTAGTATTTGGGCATTAAAAAGCATTCAATTTGACTTGACTTGTGTCCACAGGCAGTGACTTTATGGAGTTAACCCTCCGACTGTAAAGAGCCGATTTAATTAACAAAAAGGCTAGCGCTTCACTGCTTCAAAAGCTTCAGCATGTGCAGACGAATTCTGAAAAATATGCCCAAATATCCAGTTAATATTAGCCTCACTGGTGCTAAACTTTGTAGCCACATATGCCCTGGTGCAGACAGGTGGTGATTTGGCAGCCACACTGCCCCACGGCCTCCTTATCCACTTTTCAACACATAATCACACTCTGGAAACAAGGAAGGTGAAGTGCAGCAAAGCAGGAAGTTAGCTGAATGCAATTGCTGCTTAAATTAGTATACTCCTCCTCACGTTACTTTAATTAGCACATAATAACTGGCAACTCCCACCAAGATAAATAAAATATACATTATTATATACACATAGCATTTTTTTATTCAACAAATCCATGACTTGTTCTTTTTTTCCTTTGTTTCCCCTTTTCCTGCACACCTTACATATGCATTGGCTAATGTCTTTAGCGCAGACACAGTGTGACCAGCTCAGTGTAAGACTAGCCCTAAACTCATCATCACATTACGCTTCACACTGGCCCCATTTTCCACTGCCGCTGATGAGATCCAGATCAGCGCTGGCCTCTGCAGTCTCCAGCTCTCATTAAGGAGGCTTAGTGGATCACTATTTCAATTATTTTTAGTGCAGCGGCCCAAGGGCAAGTGTGCAGCTGAGGAGAAGGTGAGCAATCAGGCGAAGAAAGGGAGATAAAAGACAGACATTAGCATAAGGAAATGAATGTGTACATTGTTACAATGAAGATTTATTTTTGTCTGTGTTATCATGGGAATAATTCATCCTTCCAATAACTCATTTTTAAAAATAGATGCATTGCAAAAAGCTGTTACTTAAACGTTCAATCGACAAAAAAATTATAATTATATTCAGTGCTAGTGTATAATCAGTTGAACGTAAGAAGAAAAAAAAATGAGTGCACAATGCTGAACCAGCTTTTGCAGGTTTGGTGCATATTGTACTTTTCATATTGTGTTTTATGCAGCATGATTGACTTTGCAATGTTTTATATCTGTATGGCACTGAAACTGGGGCCAAAAAGCATACAAGTCTGTGACTGATCTAATCTTCAGTAAAAACATGGGCCCATGTAATCTCTCTGCTACAATAAAGATTATACCAAATAGAAAAAGCTTAATCACTCTTCTCTCACGGAAATCTGCATCCCAGTCTATTTTCTTACACTGTTTTTTAGTTTTGAACGGTACATTTTGACTTCTTGATGCAGGGTTTGCCCTAAGTCAGGGGTCTCCAACTTTATTATGCCGTGAGCTACCTTTGCGTAACACAAATAGCAGCGAGCTACTTATGCTTCAGTTAAACACGTGTAACTACTGGTATGCAACACTCTGTGCCTGGTTTATTTTCTAGTTTAGCATATTATTAAAAAAATAATCCAGTGTATACTTTATGTAAAGCATTTATATCAATTTCATGAACATGCTAGTTTTCTAGTATTTTTGTGATAGTGGCACTAAAAAGTGACCCTGCAAGTTGTGAAATGTGCGTATAAGCTCATCCCTGTGAAGATCTGGGATGTTAGAAATGTGTGAGGAAAAAGAAAAATGAGTTTGGCTTCTTTCATTGTTTGTAATCATCATAACATTTTTTTAAAAACCCTTTCCCTCCTCGAGCTGCCACCTTATCGTGGTGGAGGGGTTTGAGGACCTGAATGATCCTAGCAGCTCTGTTGTCTGGGGCATTATGCTCCTGGTAGGGTCTCCCATGGCTAACAGGTCCTAGGTGACGGGTCAGACCAAGAGCAGCTCAGAAGCCCTTTATGATGAGACCATCAAGGACTGTTACATCGCCCAGAGGAGCGTCGTGAGGCCGTCCTCCTGTGGACCCACCACCTGCAGGAGGAGCCATAAGGGACTGGTGCAGTGTGAGCCGGGCAGCTTGGACTGCTGCCCCCGCGACCCAGCAATGGATAAGCAGAAGAAGATGGATGGATGGATGGAAAAAGCAGTGCCTTTAAGTGGAATTGCCCTGTAACCAACAATATTTAACAAAATGACTTCAGTTTCCACTTTATTCTTTACAATATTTCCGAAATGTTTGGAGAGTTTTTCAATAGAAAAATAGTCATCATGCACGTAGAAATGCAGAAATCCTTTGCTGAGCTACTTAGAAAGGGCTGGTGAGTTTCCGGTAGCTCCCGAGCTACAGGTTGGAGATCCCTGCTCTAAGTAGATCCGACCACAGAAGCTCACGGGATACTGTGTGAGAATGTGTTCCAAGCTTGGCATAGCGTAATGTACATTTCATATCTTTCTTTATTGTCAGTTATTCAAGCTGGAGTACAATAGTGTGTTACTGCATCACATTTTGACAAGTACCACTCTTTTTCACGAGTCCATAGCGTCTGTCAGTGTTGCATGTCTGTAGTATTTGATCTGGAGAGATGACTCAGACTGTGCTGTTGAAACAAGTTTGCGTCACTCAGTGGATGTTCAGGTAAATCCACATAGCAGCGCTGCACAGGTGACAGTGCAGCGTCCTGATGAGCGGACTGGGATCCAGGGCAGGGCATTACTGCACCATGGACCCCACATGGACCTGTTTAGGACACACACATACAGTATATAATGGCTAAAATACAAAAACGTATTATTAATTAGCCTTAAATGGAATAGAGGTTGTGTACATGTTTAAATCAATGTAGAAATGGAGCCTTCATCATTGAAAATTGATGAATGAATGAATGAATGAATGAATGAATGAATGAATAATCATTCAAATATTTCCATGGTGTTGCAATGTTTTGACATCACATGCTCATTTTCCCCACATAAGACCGTTGTTCCCAGTTGGTTAGTTATATATAAAAAAAATCAATCAATTTTCGTTTTGCTAGCATTAAAGTCGGGCATCTCTTTTGCAAATATATTACTCAGAGGACAACGACAACGCTCAGTAAACTCGTGAAAGTAGCAGTGTTTAACCCAAAAGCTCATTTAATGATAAATCAGCTTATTTCCATGTCAGGTGCAGAAGTCAGGAAGCTTATTTTGACCCCAGTTCCCCAGGTGTCTTCCACAGTTATACAAGCGTTCATGTGCATCTTCCAACTGGGGAAATATTTTTTCCCCCAGTTCCGAAGGTCCACATGAACGTTAGTTTATTCTGAAACAAGAGTTTTCCGGCTGATGGGAGAAATAAAGTATGTTTTTTATTGTTTGTGGCTGAATTACTGGACTGAATTCAGAAATTAATTCATTATAATATACCTTGCATAGCTCTTACGGTGGTGATCACAACAATAAAGGAAACATAAAGTAACCACGCTTAATCATTCAGCTGGAAGCTACAACCTCTATTAGGCAATCTTTTGTTGTATTTCATTGACGATAGTGATTAATAACGTAATCACAATCTGCTGTCGTCATTCAAAAACAAAAGTAATATTTGACGTCTCTTGGCAACACTGAATTGGCAAGTGATGATACAGAAGAAAAAAAAAATAGAAACAGAAATGGGGATGAAGGTTGCTGGATCAAATATCACCCCATTGCCCAGTCCAATCACAGTGTGTGGCTGGTTGGAACAGGAAGGGCATAAAAATCTGCCAAATCAAATCTGCAACCATCTGCAAAACTGTCATCGGTCAGCAGGGCTCTGGTTGACTTTGCACTTCTGACTTTACCTCCCGTTCGATGCATGAATTTGTGAGTCCTCTTCAGCTTCAAGAAACATGAAACTACAGTATTCATCCATCCATTCATTAGCTGATGATCATGGCTAATTGGGTCAGCTGTCTGGTTCTGGTTTCAGGACAAATTGGCCAAGGATGCAACAGAGACGCGTTACATACAATTGTAGTGTATCGCCACTAAAATTGAGAGCCCTGGAGCAGCTCAGTTATGAAAGAAAGCTTTTTTTGTTGTTGTTTTTTGCAGTGCAATGTCCCTTGCATTGTGTTTTGTGTAAACTTCTGCTGCAGCTCTTTGCGCCTTTGTCTGTCTGTGTGTAAACCTGCAGCCCGGCGATGAGTGATGAGCAGGGCTGACTGACACAGGGCTTGCGTGTGAAGATTCAGACGGGCGCACAATAACCGACATTAAACGGAGGGGAGGGGGCGGGACTAAAAACACACCGATTTCTTACTCACGCACAGGTTAATCACACACCTCCGCTGCTCCAGCAATCAACCCGCGCCAAACGACAGAGCTCAAGGTCATGTTAAAACAGTTAAAACACGCACAATGGTTGTAATTATGAACGCGACTGGGCTATTTTTACACGTCTTCTGTGATATTTTATGCCCTGGCTTGATTTGTGGCTTTAGGTTTTCAGCGTGTAGATACTGTAGGAATAATCAAGATTCTACTGCCCCAGGTCTACAGCAGGCTGTGCAAGAAATCAGAAACGGGGCGAGAGGTTAGGAGTATTTCATTTTCATCTTATTTCTCAACTCTTCGCCGACGACTTTAGCGGATCTCTCCGTGAGTAAATGTCTTGCGGGTAGAGGAGGGTTGGGGCTTTAAAATGAGCCCAGCCATGTCCTTCTAGGCCTCCTGGGGGCGATGTAAGGTCGCGTTGAAAGTTTGTGTCAAAAAGTGCTAAGTTAGCGTTACCCAAAACTGCTGACTCTGGACTTTACACAATCGTCCAGGGATTCAAAGCGGTACTGGGTAAAACTAAAACCTTTTTTTTTTGTCTGAAAAGTTGACATTTTCATCCTGAAAATGTGTCATTGATCAGTGGCCATCTTGTTTTCTGTTTAGTGTTTACATAGAACATGGAGGGCAAAAGTATGGAGTCACATTTGTGTCAAAAATGAGCAAATCTATTTTTTGCTGTTGTTTTTTTTTCTCAAAAATGCAAATGTATGGAGAATAAGCACAGATTTGACATAGAAGGTCAGGTTTATAGCCTTCTATATTTATAGAAGCATATTTTAGTGGAATGATAATCAAAAAAGTGCTCTGAGCGCCTACATTTTTTGTGTTTTTTGTCAAAAAGAAACATTTCTACAGTAACTACAGCCTTTATTTTCCATCTCCTGGCCCAGGTCAAACCCACAAAACATATTCATTAATTTTTTGCATATAGGGAAAGAGTGAGGTGAGAAATTCAATTTTCGCCTAATTTTTTGGTTATTTTTCTGCTTCTATCATGATTACTTCATTGATATGACTCTAATACAGCATTCAGATGATACTAGTTCAATTTGTTATGAAAATAAAGAGTCCATGCACTTGATGGTGCGCCATGAGGAGGTGTTTCAGAAGCAATAATACAAAATAAATACCAGGCAATAATAATAATAATAAATGCCCCAAGACCTGGTATGGTTTAAAACAGGAGATAGTTTGTCCTATTGCTAGAATTCCTAGTCCTAGAATGACTGAATTAGGCATCCAGGCATCCATTATTTGAAGTTATAAAACATGAAATACCAATGCTGTGTAGCAAAAACATTTGAATAGCCAGAACAAAGCATGTTATAGGACTTTTAAACCTAATTATTCCTATATTTTTTGCTTCCTTTTGCAGCTTATTCTACCAATAAAATCTGCTTTTTTATTATGTGCCATTCCCTATTTATTAACAGGACTCTTATCTTTTACTGCTTCTAAAGACACTGACAATAATGCAAACTGTTATTGCAAAGTGGGTCAATAGCCCATCCCACAGAATGCATTGATTGTATCGATTGGCTTCACTAAAGAGAACAGTGGCGATGTGTTCAGGGTCTGTGCGAATGCCGGTGGTGGTGTGTCCGTTCGTGTGCCCAGGGTAAAGTGACGAGTTGACTCCATTGGAATGCAGAGCTGACTCAGGCCGTGTCCGCTGTGTTGTGGACTCATTCTCAGTCACAGGCTTTCATGGGACAGGGCAGGAGGGGGTGTCATTTCTGGGGTCGGGGATTGTTGCCTCATGTTTGATTTCCGGCTTGACTGAATTTCATGGAAATAATCTCCAGGAAGTGGAAGAAAACAACATACAAACACTTTGTCAAGCCCAAATCTTTAAGGCTTTAAGCAAAATTAGAATAAGTACTGAAATAAGTATAGATTTCAGTTTGTATGCACAGGGTTTGTCATTTTGCCATAGGTGCTGTAGGCTATATAGGGTTCTATAAGGTTATGGTGAACTTTATTGCCCCTGTAAGGAAATTTGCACTCTGCATTTGTCCCATCCTTAGATGCCGCTGGGGCTGGGGCAACCTGTAAGGAGCAGTGGGTGCCCGCAGTGCAGCGCCCGGAGACCCATCACCAGATTTGGACCCAGGCTAATGGTCAGTATCACTTGGCTCAGGAATTAAACTATAGCATTTTTTTTTGTTTTGTTTTTTACACTGGCTGGCTCTGGCCACTCGGGTGACCATCTTAAAAGATTTGGGACAAGTAATGAGACACTGTATGGTGGGAAATTGAGAGACAGACTTGGGAAAAGTGTGTTCAATAGAACAATTTTGTTTCCCTTTGGCGTTTGAACACCAACACAAAATTACTATTGCAACAACACATCATCAGTAGGGTAAAACTAACCTGCCTCACAACGGTCTAAACCCAGCTCATGTTCCCTCTTAGTGGGTGAACAACCCAGCGCTTGGTGAATTCTGCTTCACAATGATAGGAAGAGCCGACATCGAAGGATCAAAAAGTAGCGTCGCTATGAAAGCTTGGCCGCTACAAGCCAGTTATCCCTGTGGTAACTTTTCTGACACCTCCCGCTTAAAACCCAAAAGTCAGAAGGATCGTGAGACCCGACACGGCTCCTGACGCAGTACGTGCCTTCACCCGTATTTTGCAATATTAGTCTATAAAATACTTAAATACTACTGAACTGTATGAACATTTATGATTACAACCTAATTAAGAAAGAGCTGTTAATAAAGTGATTAAAGTTCTTTATACTCTGAAAACAGTGCAGCACTCAATGTGTTAATAGTATACAAAGCTCATAGCAGGGATTTAAGTGCCAACCCTTATACTCGAATGGCCGAATGTTTGTATCTACTGCTGCAACAAACACTATGCACATCACTGCACAAGGTGGCAGATGATTTGTTGTAGCAACCCCAAAAGGGTAGAGCCAAAGGGGAAGAAGAAGATTTAGATCTGTCTTAGCAGAGGATCGAGTTGAATTAGGTCAACTACCAAAAATGTGCGGTCGTGATGCGGTGGATATGAAGATACATGTTTTAGCTGCCAAAGTGTCAAGTGCAGAGGTGGCTTTCCTGACTTCCTCTGCTCTGCTCGAGTATCAAGCTCATGCACTCGAAATCTCTGGAGAAATATGCGCATCTGCAATGGATCCTGTGGGTTCTGCTGTCAGCCCAACTAATTTCTCAGAGCTTTAGGATGTGTGAAGACAACCACATCAATCATTAAGTCAATTTTCCATGCAGATCGGGTTTGCATGTTGCATGCTTTCTGTCACCACTTCAGAATATTATTTGTGTTGTTAGTGGAATGGAATGATATTAATTACATAAAGAAATTGTGGATGTTGTTTTATGACACTTACCAGTTGAAATTAGTCTGAATACGCATCCCTGCTAGCTCAACAGTCTAGACCAACATACCTGTAAGCACGAGGTTACGGGTTCGACCCGCGGCATCTCCAATTTTTTTCAGTGAGAAAACATAAATCGGCGCCTATGGCGTTGTAGTCCTGGTGTAGTCTTGCTCTAGTCCTGAGTGTGTAGTCCTGGTTTAGTCTTGTTTTAGTCCTGGTTTTAGTGTGTAGTCTTGGTGTAGTTTACCCCAAGAGTCGGCTACTGATCAAATCCTTGGAAGAAAAAAAATATATATAAAGCGCTTCTTTGGTACCTGTTTTGGAAAGAATTAAGGGTTGAGCTGAAATGTCTACACCAGGGGTGCCCAAAGTATTCTACACGGAGGGCCAAAACGGAAAACTATCAGTGAGCATACGGCCAAACTTTAACCAGATCTATGATTAAAATACCCTTAAATAACTGTGCTATTGAGTTTTGGTGTCCTTATTAATGAGTAATGTTCAGTCAAATTAATCAAGGTACACTGCAAAAAATGGCATCTTAATAAATGAACATTTCTGGGTTTAAGAATATTTCACCTTATTTTAAGTAATTAATGACTTAGCAAGTAAAAAAAATGTCAAAAGGGTCAAATTGATTTTTGTAAAATTAAATGTATTTTTTGTTAAGTGCAAAGGGTGCAACAAGATGTTTTTTATTACTATTCCAAATGTACAAAGACTTATTCCTTTGGCAGATAAATGTATTTACCTGCTCAAATCAAAGTCAAATTATCATCTTTCTGCACTGTAGCTACTCCTTACAATCCCAAATCCCAGCATCATCTCGAGGGCCAAATGAGCCTGGTTTAGTACTGGTTTAGTCCTGGTTTAGACCTGGGTTAGTCCTGGTTTAGTCCTGGTCTAGACCTGGTTTAGAGCTGATTTAGGCCTGGTTTAGACCTGGTTCAGTCTTGGCATAGATCTGGTATAGTCCTGGTTTAGACCTGGTTTACATCTGATTTAGACCTGGTATAGTCCTGGTTTAGACCTGATTAAGGCCTGGTTTAGACCTGGGGGAGGGGTTAGCTATCTAAATGAGATGTAAATTAGCCCGATTGTCTCTCCCAGCAGCAGAGAGAGGTGAGAAGTTCTCAATCTTTAGAGCCAGATTTTTCTCAGCTTTGAGGATCTTTGAGGGCCTACCTTCAAATGACCACAACTTCTTCAAATATTATCTGATTTCCATGCGTTACACATCATTGGAAAGCTTGGAGACTACACTTTCAGAATCTGATAATAACTCAAAATGCCCAAAATCAACTGGTGCCCCATTTTGCCACGAGCTGACACATATCCGTGTAAAATTAGTAAGAAACTTTATAGCTGTTTGCTTCCATCAATATATAATGCACTATATTTTTCATAAAATTAGATTAGATTTTAGATTTAGTGTGCAAAGGGAGAGTTTAGTCCCATCTTTCCAATCATTTTATCTTCTGTATGTTTCTTATGTTGTTTGAGAGAGCCAATATAGCACTATGGGGAGCAGTTACAGCATCATTAAGAGTGTCATTAGAAGCAGAAAAGCTAATAGCATTAGCAGTGTTGGTAAAGTTACTGAAGCTACTGTACTGTGGTAGTAGCTAGTTGTAGTAACCGCACTTTACTCAAACATATGTTGTGTTTTTATTCACATTTTCTACAGCATGAGGTTTTATTCATCTGTTTTCATAATGAACTTCAGTCGCTTATGCATATGCACACTCCCTGAGCCGCTTACTTATTACTTGCAGCCTGGGGCCGAATGCCGGAGTGCTGCTGGTATGTGACCTCCTGACCCCCGGCTCTACACTTCCACTTGGAGATGGGAAGTCGGGCCGGAGCGGGTCGGAAGAGGGGGCTGGAATAGCACTGGTGTCCGGTAACAGCAGGCAGACAGTGTTTGTAAACTGTGGCCATATGACACACGGGACTATGTACCAAACATGTCTGACCGGAACACATGCACTGTGAGGTGACAGCGCTGGCTGATGAGGGGCTCCATGCTGGTAAAGCGAATTGAAAACGCTATTAATATCTGGGATTGACCTAATAGACGCCTGACTAAAAAATGGTTATTGTTGCAACACACCTGTATGTATTGAGTGGCTACTGTATGGATGGTTTAGTGAATGTTTCATAGTTTCCTGAAGTGGGACTGATTTTAAGGATGTGATTGAAATGATGTTTTTATGTTCCTTTGTAGGGCTGAGCCAGAGTGTACTACATTATACAGTATCACCACAGCTTGTACCTTTTCTCTGGGTCTGGTTAACACTGGGTTAACCTCACAGCCACACATTTTTCTCTTTCATCAATCCTGACTTTCCTGTTTGACTTTTTCTTCAAATGCATGCATACAAGCAGATCTAAGATGATGTTTTCCCCCTGCAAAATGCGAAAACAAGTTCTACTAACATCGGTGTGACAAAACTTGCGGCCAGCGTCTAAGCATGTAAAGTTGACATTTTTCATTTTGCACCAAACATTTACCGTGTGCATGACATGAAACGTGCAGCGGAGACGGTGCAGCGGGTTGCACAATCTGCTGACCTGTTTCCTCGTCCTCCTGAGCACAGGCAGCAGGATCTAAATCAAGCATCAAAGATAGAGAGATACAGTAGTGCTTGCGTACAAGTGACAGATTCTATAAACTACATGCTCATGAAAGACATATTTAGAATTACGTGGAAGAAACTAAAGCACAGATTTACTTTATTTGGTTAAAAAGGTAAAATGTAATGAAAAAAATGACGATTCTTGCAAGGTTTTAGACGGATAAAGCTCTAAAATTGCAAATGTGTATTAAAGTCATGGTCAGTGTAAGTCTAAATGTAGAGCAGTCGATGGACCGGGCAAGAAGGTTTTGTACCTCCCGCTCACGTTTTCTATTATTTTAAATATATATTTTTTTTATTTTGTGTTTGTTTATTTGAGCATTTACATTACATTATATTTTACAATTTTTACAATTTCCTTATTATTTTAAGCTCAAATTGAGTAGGCAGAAGCGAGAAAGCTTATATGCGCCTGCCCCGTTCAAAGTTATTTACATTTGCATTTCAAGATCATACAGTCAATCATTACATTGACATCAGAAATAAACATCCTGAGTTTAACAAATTACCAATATTCCATCAGATATTTACAGATACCAAACGCGATTCATCTTTTCTACTCATTTCTTTCTATAATTTTTTTTCATAGACAATTCATTCAGCTCCGTCTTGGGCCCCCTGGTCCTTGGGCCCCGGACAACTGACCTGGTTGTCCCGCCTTGTCAACGGCCCTGTCTAAATGCATTACAAATTTAATAGATTGACCGCCTGGGCCTGAATTTTGTAAGTAACATGAAATAATGATAGTGTATATTTTTAAAGGGATCCTTTTGATGATCTCAGAAACTTTGCTATAACTTTGACCAATGGGGGCAGTTTTCCTCTGAGTCGGCCTTTCTGTCAACCTGCACACGTTTTTTTGTTTTGTTTTTTTCAGCGATCAGTGGCAGCACGTGCATGAGGAATGAGGAGGGGCTTTCAGGTTTAATCAGGAGGGGAAGGGGAGGGAGCTAGATTGTTTACTTTTACATTTTTTCCCTCACTCTCAGATTTGTACTAAATATTATCATTACTACTACCAGCACCTTATGTATTGCTACCAATGGACAATGAAGAATTTTACTTAAGAACACACAGGGGGTGCAAGTAGTTAGGAAATGTGCAAACAAGAGGCAGATTAATTTGCAAACAGGTAGTAATAATAGATTAAAGGTCTAAAATAAAATAAATAAATAAAAGGAGGCAAAATATATATATCTAGTAAATCAATGTCGAACAAAATCTAAAATATCTAAATATAGAAACAAAATATTTGAGTAGGCAGTGCAGACAGAAAAATAGATGTTTACAGTGGAGGTGGTTGTGATTGATTGAGTGACAATAATTGTAGGTTATTGCACATGCACATGGTATAATATTGTTTTTTTTTTGCACATAATAACTATACAATAGAATTGCGCAGCCTGACAGCGGTGGGTATGAGGGTACGATGGTGCTCCTTGCACTGAGGGTGTCTCCTCTACAGTCCTGTGCAGTGGGTGAGAGGCGCTGTCCATGATGGATGTGAACTTGGCCAAAATCCTCCTCTCACCCACCTCCTCCACAGAGTCCAGTGGGCAGCCCAGGACAGAGCTGGCCCTCTTGATCATTTTGTTCAGTCTCTTCCTGACCCGTTCTATGCTGCCGGGACCCAGCAGACCACAGCGAAAAGGAGAACAGAGGATACCACATAAAAAGTTCTAAGCAGAGGCCTGCACTTCCCGAAAGACCTACTAACACTGCAAACTACTCGACTTTTTTCACTCCCAGAACCTCTGTAATCTTTATGAGGGACTAGTTTCTTGAAAAGTGCCATTTCAGACTGTATATGCATCATCATTATCGTTCATTATAACTGTTCCCGTTACTTTCTCTGAACGAACAAACATGATGCACCCCAGTAGTGCAGTGTTGCAGTAGCTCGGTGCAGGAGCCAGCAGCCACAGTGCGTCCCTATGTTCTTTAGCTCAGACAGGACAGGCCCCGCCCTCTTCACTCACACTCACTAACAGGTGTCACAGATCAGGTCCGACCAGTCACTCACATCCTAGTGTTGCCCCACTCTGCTGTGACAAACCCCACTCTTCAAAGCTGTTGATTTATTCATAACAGGACAGCACCTGACAGCTTTTTGGCTGCAGCAAAAAAACAATAAAAAACATTCACCCAATAGTATGAAAGCAAATCATTGGGATTCAGATAGTCCCAGACATTCAGTGGCGGAAGAAGACCTCCAATTTCTGTAATTTTCTGTGCAGATACAGGTGCAACAAATTTACTTAAAGGTGGACTATTACTAACTATTTATGTGAAAAATATCTTGATATTTGTGTATATTTGACTTTCCATCACAGCTGCGTCTATGGCACTCCAGGAATAATTGTATGGGATTTCTGATAAGTTTCTGGTACGAAACCCTAAAAAACAATTGATCCTGGAGTGTCATACAGGCCACTGTGATGCCATGCTGCACCCATACGGCCACTGGGCCACTAAAAGGCCAAATATGCACTGATATCAAGGGGTTTTTTTCCACATAAGAAGTTACATGGTGCATTATGGTTGAATTTACATGGTTATGTAAATTCATTTAAATTTTTTACTCAACTATCTTTTTGATCTAGATTGAAAGTAATAGTGTATTGAATAGTGGTTTAAAAGCATTCATTAACACAGTAATGAATAGTACATGAATATTAAAGGTGCAGAAAAGTTGTTATTTTCCGAAACATCAGAATTTGAACGTCTAAACCACCAGCATTCATTCATTCTCCAAGGTTTGACCTGGTTTAGACATGGTTTAGTCCTTGTTTTGTGACCTGGTTTGATAACAGCACAAGTCTTCATAAAATTACCACACATTTAACTTTTTAAATATTTTTTAAATCTATGTGAAATACTTTTGTACTTTTACTTAAATAGAATTTCAATGTGGTACTTGTACTTAAAGGTGCATTGTGGTAGTGTGTCTAAATTGAGTTCTGCATGTTATCGATCTGGGAAGGTTCCCGTTCAAATTGTCCATGAAAAGGATTGACATTCAGTACAATACTTTAAGCTGAGTGGGTGAAGCCTGGGCTCGTACCTGCCTTTCATGTGCGATGTGACGTGTCACATGGGCGGCAGGAATGACAGACGGGACGTGTTGAAAAAAATAAAAAAGTGTTGAACTTGGCATGTATGAAGTCCTCCGACGGAGACATGTTTGTTTTGCCGAGGCAGTACTGTAGCCTACATGTCCCGCCCCCAGCCACACAGCAGCATGTCATTGGTCCGAACCACTGCTGGTTACGAAACTGACCTATCAGTTGGAGTCTTTCAAAATGGATTTGTTGTGAGACTGAAAATTCAGATCTCGCGACAATTCCTCTTCCAGCACAAGGTTAGCGTTGTGGAGGTTTTTATGCAAAAAAGAAAACCTTGATATTC
>OMNZ01111809.1:0-12166 GCA_900303255.1 Lesueurigobius sanzi
TTTAGTTTAGCTTTTAATTAATAATTATCATTTTAGACATATTTATTATTTCACTATGCTCTCTACTTACTCTGTTAGTCCTATTTTACTTATTCTATATTTTGATTATTGTATATACTGTAATTGTTTGTATGATAACATTTAGATTTTCCTTTTAGACTCTTTTTTATCATTATCATCATTTTATCATTTTTAGGTTCATCCAGTGTTCCCCCTGAGGGAGCCCTCTGCCTCGGGAGCGGCTGTCGGCTCTGGCTGCCTGGGTGCTGTCCTGTGGGTGCTCGGGTGGAGGGATGGTGTCTCTGCCTCCTCTGGGTGCCCTGGCTCGGTGCCTGGGTGCTGTCCTGTGGGTGCCCGGGTGGAGGTGTGGTGCCTCTGCCTCCTCTGGGTGCCCTGGCTCTGGCTGCCTGGGTGCTGTCCTGTGGGTGCTCGGGTGGAGGGATGGTGTCTCTGCCTCCTCTGGGTGCCCTGGCTCGGTGCCTGGGTGCTGTCCTGTGGGTGCCCGGGTGGAGGTGTGGTGTTTCTGCCTCCTCTCAGTGCCCTGGCTCGGTGCCTGGTGCCTGGTGGCGGGAGCTGTTCTGCTGCTCCTGACGCAGACGGCTCCTCTGCTAGACAGTAGAAAAAACTACTTCCTTTCCTAGTCCATCTGCACTCAGCCTTATGCACTTACAAGACTTTTATTTGCAGAAATCCTGGTGTGTGCGTGTGTGTGTGCATGCATGTGTGTGTGTGTCTGTGTGTGTATGTCCGTGTGCCCGTGCGTCTGTGTGTGCGCATTCGGATGAGCGTGCGAATACTGATGTGTGTGACAATTCTGGGTGGGGGTGTAATTGAATGATCTGTCTTAATGTGTTTCTAATCTGTAAAGCGCTTTGAGCTGCATTTGTATGAAAAGCGCTGTATAAATACAGTTTTGATTGATTGATTTGATTGATTGAGTTGGTGGTTTACTCATTTAGTCCTGGTTCAGACCTGGTTCAGGCCTGGTTTAGTCCTGATTTATTCCTGGTTTAGACCTGTGTTGATGGTTTACTAGTTTAGGCCTAGTTTAGTCCTGATTTAGACCTGGTTTAGACCTGGTTTGATTCAAAGAATTGTAAAAATCCTGCATTTGTCTTTTACTTTTTAACTTACAATTTACAGTGAAATTTTATCTGATACTTTTACTTAAGTAAATTCTTGGTCCTGTGTCTGCACTTTTACTTAAGAATATTAAGTTTTTCTTCCACCACTGATAAACAAACACTGTTTTTATTATGGGACTCTTCAGTTCAGGTGTTTCCAATGCAATAATATCACCACATTACTTGTGTGCTTACTAAACCACCTTGCCTCTTCATTGCTCGTTGTAAAACTTATCTTTCTTTTTACGCTTGTGTTTTTGTGGCGCCCCCTAGCTTCCAAACGGCGTGACGTACAACCCCAACACTCATCAGGACAGACTGGGCAAACTGCAGGAGCACCTCCGCATGCTGTCTGTGCTCTTCAGGAAACTGAGGCTCGTCTTCGATAAATGCCACGAAAACTGTGCCGGCATGGACCACATACCCCCGGAGGTAAGAGATCCACCAAGTGTTTCATTTCCACTTGTTGCTTTGATGATTCTTTCTCTGGTATTGATAATGAATAATGTTGTCATTTATTGTTTTACAAATTGTATAAGCATTGACCATTGGTCATACGGTCTGTACTCACCATTAGAGGGCAGTAATGGACACGGTAACTTAAAGCAGGCAGAAGTGAAGGGAAATGAGTTGATTCGGCCAGTTCACTGCTTAAAGAAGGGTAACTAAATGGGCGTGCCAGAGCCTTACTCCACCCACAAACAAAATCCAAAAATCGCCATGTTATGGGTGTGCTCGGAGGCTTTGGGGTGGGGCAGGGGGTGAGTGTGGGCAGGTGTAGCACATTATTTATAATGAGGAGGGCACGACTCTGCACGTGTTTAGTTAGCAACAGGAAGTAGTTTGTACACAACCGGTCAAGGGCAAAGCATTATGGGACATGTAGTCCAATACACCTACTGCTACACATTACAGCACATTCAGTTGAAACGTCTAATTTAGAGGCAATATGTCATCTTGCTAACTTAATAGGAGCGTTTGCTCTGATATAAATGTATGATCTGTGGCTGAGTGTAAAGGAAACGGGATCAGTGACTTTGATTACAATGAACGTGATATGTGTGACTTTGTCGCCCCCTGGTGTGTGATCTGTAGATTTGTTCAAAGTCCTTGTGTTTGTTTGTGAAGAAAAAAAATACTCCAACTCGCTACGGTCCGTGTGCGAGACTGAGCCCTTTGAGATTCCATTGGAGCAGAATCACTGACGTAAGCAAGACTTTGCCTACGTAGGCAACACTGTTAGGGCTAATTGAGACGGAGAATTCAAATTCACATGCGTTGTTGTCGTTCAAACTCAAGAGGGAGCAACACAGACTGTTTTTAGCACTAAATTAAGATTTCTACTAATATGCACTAACATGTTAAAATTGTGACAAGGATCTGTAGACAAGGACTCTATGAGACACCAAATTAGACAGATTATGAAAAAAGTTGATTTGTGGTTTAGTTCACTTGGTTTAATTTGAGTAAGGAAAGAGTTTAAAATTTAACTGGGCAATCAGTGATTGCCTTGCTCCTACTGACAAGGTTCCCACTCTACCTGGAAAACCTTGAAAATCTGGAAAATTACCTACCTTTTTTCAAGTCATGGAACACACACACAAAAAAACATATTTTGTCCTTGAAAATATTTTTTTCTGTTTAAAATAAATGTAAGTGATGCTTTGCAGACCACACCAGACTAAAGACAAGCTCATTCTGCTCCAGAACACAGGAAAAAGTATCTTCTATTTCAAAATTTCCCCAGGGGAGGACACCTGAATCCCCCATTTTACCATGTTCCCAAGAAAACCTATGCTTTACATGTCTAAGTTTGAATCTCTTCAGACCAAAAAGCTATAACCTTTAGTCATTATTAGTTTGCATCCACAGGGGGGCGCAGGTGAGTGAAGAGGGCAGAGAGGCCCGCGAAATACCTAATCACAATGTTTTATGTATATTTGCACTTTTTACATGTCATGGAAAACGTAACGTAGCCGTAACGATATATTACCAATACGATATGTTAAACACAGCCATATTCAGGCCCATATTTGCTCGGATAGCTCCAGCCACCCACAGTCCCAAACTGCAGCGAGGGAAAGAAGACCGTTGAACAACCAATCCTCAGTTGGGATAGACTCATCACAATTGTTCCTCGACCTGTAAATGCCATAACCCAGTTTCCCCCCACAGCGCTGCAATACTAATTTCGGAAAAGCGAAAAGGAAATGGGGACATCACAAAACACTCCTTATCTCCTGGGGACACTTTGGCCACCTGCCTCCCCCTGAGTGCCTTATGGAAGCGTCTCTTGTGTGTCTTTACCTCTGGTTACGGACAGTATCCACCCCCAGCAAAAACAAACAGTCATCTAGTTCACTGTAGCGTGGAGCACAAAGGTGTTTGAGGTCCATGGACACACAAACACACACACACACAGTTTCTCCACGGGCTAGTGCTGTGTACCGCCACGTTCCGCACCTCCGTTTGATTGGATTTATGACTGCGGCAGAGTCCCTTTCCCAATTTTACAGATTGGCTCGGAGCTAATCTCTCTCTCGCCAGACTTGGACGCGGGATAAAGGAGAGAGTGGGAGGAGGCCGGCCTTAAATTGGAACAAATTAGTGAAAGCTGCCATCTCATTCTCTATTAAAGTCGGTCTGAAGAGCTTCTTAAAAAGATACGGAGGCTATAAATGAGTAACAGTTTATCAAAGTTTGTGACAGCACTTTTTTGTCTGCAACAAAGAGGAGTGGAATTAATTTCACACGCCTCCTCTGAACTAGCAAAAACTTTAGCTTTCAGTCAACAAACAGGCCACTCTTTTTGTGGGTATTGCTTTGTAGATCATTCATCTTCTTGTACAATAATTATGAACTTGAACTAAAGTAGTTGCTCTGTTTTCAACTATTCTCTCATAACTTCACGTCCTCGTTGGGGTCTCTTACTTTTATCTCTGTAACATCAAACAGGTGCTGTCCCTCTGATGCATTCATTACTAATTAAGTTTTCAAACAGTCTACAGAAACTTTGTGATTGCATGCTTTTATTTTCCATTTCAAAATACAATATGAATAAAATATAGAAATAAATGAATTGTTGAATTGTTGAAAGTTTGCATAGCATTTCTGGGTTGCTTCAACTTTTGTTACGTTGTGGACTTCTCCCTGAGCTCTCTCTTGTTCTTCAGCTATTCCAACAGAAAAGTCTAAAATTACCCTCATTTACATTGGGCAATTATTAGTTTGGTTGTTTGTTTGAGGCAGTGCAGGTTAATGAACACACATGAGAACCATATGTAAACAGACCGCTCCCATGTAGCCTTGGGCTCATTTCCATCCGTTGTCTCCAGTGTTGGGTGTAACCAATGAGTTAAAACAATAGAGGGACAACGTGTATTAAGCCTCACTTTGGAAATTGACCACGCTTATGGGTGAAATCAAAATGGCGCAACTTGCTCCTCCTCCAGTGGATAGTCCTAAAAAGGGTAAAAGAGGTGTGCGCTCGCTGTATCTCAGCCCTCCTGGGCGTGTAGTTTAGCCATAACCGCGCCATCTCTGCTCCCGCCCCGTCAGCACATTGGCTCTGTTAGCCTAGCTGGGAGCGTGTGATGTCACAAATCATTAGAATGAGCTTCATTGGATATGCAAGACTTTAAAATTCCAGTTAACAAAAACTAACAACATTAAAGACTCCATTTCCCTCTGAGCATTATCACAGAGGGTATAGCTATCTTTAGAAATAATAAAAGTATTAGGAGTCGGGCTGTAAAGCTGTTTTTGACACGTGAAAAGTCACCATAGGAATACATGTTATGCAGGTCTTTTTGGAGCCGCCCCTAGTGGATAGAGGCGATATTGCAGCAATGTCAGCGCCCAGCCATGACGGTCACGGAGACGGCCCATTCTCGCCCATTGGGTGTAACTCATTACTAAGTAACTCGTTAGTCACTGCGTTTACAAGGGAGTCCTCAGGATCAATTTTCCTAGAACCAATTTTCCAGAGCCCACATAAACCCGTGTCTGAGTCATTACATAGTTTCTACATAGTGTAACGGGATTACAATTTGAGTACTGTGGTAGTTCTAACTAGTTATGAAAATACTTGTAATTAACTTACAGTTACTAACTAAATACTTGCTTGTTACTTTTCTGTTACTTTTAGCACTTTTTTGATGTGTTCAAAAGTAATTCAGGTGTTGTTGTTTACATACTGTAGTAGGGCTGTTAAAAGTTGAGGCTTTAACTCATGATTATTCGAACAATAATGAATGCATTAATCATGGATTAATTGCAAATTAATCACACCATATGTTTTACTCCAAAAACAGTTATGTTTGGTCATGGAAGTTCACACGAAGTATTTGAAAACATGGATTTAACATGAAACACAGGCGTAGACTTGCGTCACAAATGACTAATTGTAGCAATTGGCCTTTTCAGATGGATTTATGAAATTCAAATAAAATTGTTAATTGAACACATGAAATGAGAGCAAATGCTTTAAATTAGTTTGTTTTATGTTGGCCATGTAATAATAATCAATATAATAATTACTAGAAGATTAGTTAACTGCAATTAACCCATTAACCGCTAGATGTATTTTAGCCATAGAGAACAACAGATAAATGTTTTACCAGTTCTTCTCACATCTCCAAGTTAGACCTAAATGTTCACCCACTTTATTTCTGATATACATTGTTATTTTTTTTAAAATAATGTGTTGTTTGTTCAGATCGCTCTTGACCTAATGACAGGCGCCAAAGTAACGCAAACAAAATAACATTTTGGCAACTTTGGCGGTTAAAGGGTTAATTGTGATTAATCAAATTTCAAAAGTATCATTAATCTGATTAAAATAATGAATCAATGACAGCACTATTACTACTTACGAGTATTATTTTATTATTTTAAATGTTTTTTCATTACCAGCAAGTCTCCTGAAGACTAAACTGCCTTCATTTAATTGTCCTGGCTGATAAAAAAAATGAGTTTCTTGTTAATGTTTTGTCATTTGAGACAGTTTTGAACAATTTGTTTGGAGTTGACCTTTTATTTAAATGGCTTTAATAAAAACATAAAAATAAAAAAAATGATTATCTTTTTTTGGAGACACAAAGTAATCCAAAAGTAATGTAACTTAGATACTTGAGGCTTTAACTAGGTAATGTAACTAATTATGTTTTGAAAAGTAACTATTGTTCAAAGGAACTTACCCAACACTGGTTGTCTCGCACTCACAAACTCACTCTCATCCATACTGATCTATTGTACATGTTTTAGTGGTAGGAGAAACCGGAGGAAACCTACACAGACATGGGAAGAACATGCAAACTCCACACGCTCCCCGTCAGACCCGGGGATCGAACCCGGGACCTTCTAGCTGTGAAGCACGAGTGCTAACTGCTGCACTACCGTGCCGTCCATTATCTTCATATGACTTGGCCATCACCTTCTACTGTGCAATAATTCACACGCTTTTCACGATAACTTGAGTGACCTTTTGTTTAAATGCCCCATTCCTGATTTGTTTAAATTGTTCCTTGTGTCCAAACTCATTCCTGATTTCCCCAACACATGTCTAACATCCCACTTCTTCACATGGATGAGTTAATGAGCACGTTTCACAGCTTTAAGGGTCACTTTTCAGGGTCAATCTAGCTTTAATATTAATAACAACTAACTACTGTTAAAGCTTTATTATTAGATGTGTCTTTTCACCTTTATTACAGTTTATTGAAGGAGGAGAAAACCAATTTCTTTCCACTTCAACTTGTTTCAACCATTTATATTTATCTGAGATTTCAGATTTTTGTCTTCTGTCTTTCTGGCCTCTAAAGGAGACTGCATTGGACATGTTTACAGTCATACCTGACGCTGTAACACGAAAGCTCAACAGCTGCTCCGCCGTCTCTAAACCCGATGTTTCCAGCCAACAAATGCTTAGTCACTTTTTAACAAGTCCTAGCTGTGGATCCTCCTTTGCCATTAGCAGCTTATTATCTCTACTGTGTGTATTTATTTCTGCCCGGAGCTCCTTGTTGTCCGGTGCAGAGACTGGTTGAGATTGGCCGCGGTCTACCGTCCCATCCATCATCGTGGTACCTTCAGGTGTCTCTCTGACAGATTGGCCGCTCCCGAACAGGAAGTGAATCAATGGCTCGTGCAGTGTGACCTCACGGCTGCCTAATTAGCAACAGAGGCGTTTAAAGAACATCTGGAGCAAGCGCACACGTCAGCGCTCCAATCCAGCTGCTGCAGCAATTTCTTAGCCGTGACCTCATTTTTCAAATTCTTCTTTCTGTGCACTTTTCACTGTTCATTTTTCAAACATTAAAAGCCTAAAAGTACCAGTGATTGTTAATATATTTCTAGCAATAATATTACGATTGTTTCTAACCTCCCCCCTTCATAAAATATCTTCACAATTGGCAAACAAAAAAGATTGCTATTTCAATATCGCCATGGTCAAATGGTATCAGGGTTTCCACAGGGCATTAAAAAGTATTAAAAGTCATTCAATGAATTGTGCCAAAATGAAGGCCTTAGTAGAAGTCCTAGTTCAGGGGCTCCCAAACTTTTCAAGTAACATGCAGTTAGGTGAATTTTGATATTTGACTAATAATCAGAAATTTCTAGTGATGGGCAAATTAAAGCGGAGCTCCGGAGCTTGTATCGTTCTTCCTGCCTCGACAAAAGGAGTCATCTCAAAGGTTGGTATGGACAAAAACAAGTCAATATCAGACATCAAGAATGATCAAAATAAGTCACACACAAATGAATGTCACACACGAATGAAATGCCACAACCAGATGTAGTGTCCCGTAATTACGTAAACCGGACATAACAAGCTTAGAGTATCCCACATACTTACACCCTCCTCCACGGTGAGGAACAACCCTTAAAACCACATGGGAGAAAATTAGGAAACCTCGAGGGGAACCATTTTGAGGAGGGATCCACTCCTATATGGACAGATGGGCCAGTGGTGAATTTTTGGTCGATCAGAGTCCAATGGTTATGTCTGGCGAGAGTTGCAGAGGCCATTAAACTGGGAGATGGCCTCAGGCAGACAAGAGTCCCGCAGCAGTGTTCAACCTGAGCCGCAGGCTTGGCCGACGCCGTCTGGTCCCACTAATGCTGTCCAGTCCCCACGATGACGGCAGTTGTTAAGGTCTTCAACAGCCTGGGAACTAGCAGTCCCTGCGGGGGTGGGACACAATGTGAATAGGAATGAACAGACAAAATGTGCAGGTTAGACCTAAATATTGCAACCTAATTTATACAGAAAGGAAAACAAGAGGATAGGGCTCAATGTGCCATACTTCCCCCAGCATTATAGCTCCTATAGCAGCCTTGCTTATGCTGTAGGTTTAGTACTGAGCCTAGCTGACCTGACTGTAAGCTATTTCGAAAAGAAACGTTTTGAGCCTAGTCTTGGGGGACTGTGTCTGCTTTTTTTTAACATGAGACGGAAGTTGATTCCATAGAAAAGGAGCCTGAAGCTAAACGCTGTTTTTCCTATTGTGCTTTTAAAGACGCATGGAATCACCAGTAGTTCTGCATTTTGAGAGCGAAGCGCTCTGATTGGCTGATGGCACAATCATTTCTTGGAGATAAATTGTTTCATTCTGCGAGCTGTGTTTCTCTGCGTCAAAGCGTTTTATTGGCTGAGTCTCTGTCTGTCATTGGCCCAGAGAGCGTCTGTGTTGTCTTGTTTTGGCAGCTTTGAACAGTGCGGAGCTAAACCATGGCATATTCTGGTCAGTCATTTAAATCTATAAATAAATACGTCACATTTCACTTCCCAATACGCGCGTTTTTGTGGTGCAAGTTTTCGATGACCGTGAAAAAAGTCTGAAATGCGATCTACAAACAATGTGGGACTATCAGCTTTTACTGAGTGAAATATAAAGATCCTTCAAAGGCTTTATTCCTAGATGTGTCGGCGTGAGCTTCCGCAAGGCAGCAGCAGGAGCAGGTGACTGAGGCCCCGCCCACTGTAGCTCTGAAGTGCACCGGACAGTCGCAGAACCACATTGCAAAACTTCTTGCTCTAATTCATTGGTCTATGATTGTTTTGATCATTCATAAATAACATGTCGTTTGAGAAAATAACCAAAACCCCACACGTCTGTTTTGAACTTCTATTGCACACGTTGGCTTCCACACATTTATGAGACAGCGCAATGACAACGTTTGTCCACAAGATGTCAGTGCTGTCAGATGAAGCAGCGTCGAAGCTTTGAGTTTTTTGAAACAATTTGCTCGAGACGCGTCGAAGTGTTACGCGGCTTCACTAGAAATTTGTAATGTTTGTTTGTTAAAAATTATATTAATCAGTGTTCGGCAAGTTACTTTCAAATTGTAATATATTCTATATTACTAGTTAGGCCTGTGTACCTTTGAGAACCTGCCGATACGATACATACCTCGATACAGAGCCTTCTCAATACAATTTGACACAGTTTGATACGATTCAATACCAAAACATGGACCTAATGCTCATTAGTTAGTCGTGAGCATATCCACTTACTCCAAAAACTGAAATCTGTCTATTATCTTTAATTTATTGAAGAACAAAGAACAGAAAGTACATTTTGGTTAAATGCTTGCAACATAAATGTTGAGAATAATTGGTCATAATTAGACACAGTGTAACTGATCTCAAGGTTCACAATACAAAATCTTTTACATTTTTCCATGATTTTTTCCCAGTCTTGCTGCCCTCTAACACCTAGGGGGAAGAACGATACTAAGAGCCACGATATCGATACTGTGCCTTTTTTAATTATATCAAATGAATTTTTCTAACAGACAGGATACGTTGCCCACCTTACAATGGGGGGTGCAAAATAAATAGTTAAGAAATGTACCAGCAAAGAAGAAGATGCATTTGCAAACAGGTAATGATAATGGAATAAACATCTCTTAAGCACATTTATTACTTGTGCTGTCGTCTTGTATCTCGTATGTGTTTGTTGCCTTCTTTGCGCGGCTACAGATCGGAAAAGGGATTTTTCTCCTCGTGAGATTTCGTCATATTTTTTCTACCCTTCAATCAGTGTCACCGTCTCCCTTTTCTGTTCAGACATGCCATCACTTCACTCCCCTCTGCTTCATCCTGCCGCTCGCATCGTTTTAAAAAGTCATGTTCCGCTTCTATCGCTCTCTTGGTTTTTCCCCCGTTTTGTTTCAGAGATGGGGGTGCAGAACACCAAAATAAAACACAGCAGTTACAAAATAAAACGCAGCAGTTACACGCGTGCAACAATAGGCCCCTCTCCATCCATCTCTCTGCTCTCTGTGCTTTTCATTTCCCCCTCTGCGCCTGCCAAAATCAGCCGCGTACCTTTTTAAATCCGATATGTCATTGGCACCGATTGTAGTCATCCAATAAAGAAATAAAGTTCCCCCGTTTTGTCAAGCTTTTCCCAAAACAACAAGTGTAACAAAAGAAAGAATAATAGAATCACTTTGCCGTGTTTCCGTGTGATTTCAGAGGAACGTTTGAGGTCATTGGTTGTCAGTGTATTTTGGCAGAACATGTGCATTCCCAACAGTCCTCCTTGTGTCCTAAGTTGAGGTAAAGATTCTAATATAATCTGTAGTGGAGTGAAAACTTTTTCTACATGTGGCTCAAGGGGCAAAGCGGGTCACTGCTGGAGAGAATCTTGCACAAGGAATGAGGACACTTGTAAAGCAAAAGGCTTATTTTCCTTTACGATTATGATATTCTTTGGCTGATTTCCATGAGCCAAGTAAGGACAGAGAATCACCCAAAGTCCATACTTGACCTATTCTACACTCTGATTTTTATATTTGACTTTTAAATGGCCACTTTTTCTCGTCGTATCCTCCCTTGGGTGTAGGCATTCCAACTTCATTATTGTTTTGTAAGCTTTTAAGTCATTCAGGTTAAGTAGTAGTCAGTAGTAATGTATTTTCCGGACTATAAGTCGCACCGGAGTATAAGTCGCACCAGCCAAAAATGCATAATGAAGAAGAAAAAAACCGCACTGGATTAGTCGCATTTTTTGGGGGGAATTTTATTTTACAGAACAGACATTTTATCTTGAAAGGCAAGTTATAATAATAACGATAGAATAGAGAACAACCGGCTGATAAGGTGTACGGTCTGCTAACGTAACACATGGATGGCTATTCAGCTACACGAAGCATAAACAATAGTGCTGTCAAATTATTAAAATATTTGGTAACACTTTATTTTAGGGTGCACCTATTAACTGCTAAGTGCTAATTGAGAGTTAATTAGCTCTTAATTGGTATTAATAAAGAACCTATTAGTTGCTTATTTTGCATGAGCGTATTTATCATCTTATTAACTACTAACTAACACTTTCCCATTAATACATTGTTTATTACTGCTTATTGGTCTGTAATTAGGATGTTGTTGGACATTAATTATAGTGTTGATAAGCTTTTGGTTACATGGGCCTTATTAGCTGTTAATATCATGAGAACTCTTCTTTCCTACTTATTCACTCTTAATAAATAAGGGCAGATCTTAACTAATAAAACAAATTAAACAAGGTCTAACTTATGTCCAACTAGCTGATGTTTTGATCATAAGTAATAGTATAATAGTTTTTTAGTACTAGTTTAGCACTAATTAAACCAAAATAGGTCTGTATTGGTCTTCTCTTCACACCTAATAAATGCAAAATTACATTGCTTGGCAATTTTTGTAAAAAAACAAACAAACAAAAAACACACATTTCTAGCTATTAAGTCTTTTTACATCAACATTTATTTCAACAGTAGAATAGTAAAATATATTATCTGCATTCTTTGATAAAGCAAGACGAGATCAAAAGCGGTCTGCTTTTTTATTCAGAAATATGTACAAATTTGGACATTCTGTAAAACATATTCTCAGCTAAAAATACTTAATTAAGAGCTAGTTGGACATAAGTTAGACCTTGTTTAATTTGTTTTATTAGTTAAGATCTGCCCTTATTTATTAAGAGTGAATAAGTAGGAAAGAAGAGTTCTCATGATATTAACAGCTAATAAGGCCCATGTAACCAAAAGCTTAT
>OMNZ01111812.1:0-12418 GCA_900303255.1 Lesueurigobius sanzi
AATAAAATAGAATAAAGATAGTCTCTTAGTGTATCTCTGTAAATAAACTGTACAAACATCTCTTAAGCACTAAATAGATAAAATAAAATAAAATAAAAATAAAAAAATAAACTCTAAGCCGAATTGTATGAATGGAGTTATCAGCAGGTGATATATAATAAATTACTGTTTACATTCAGGCGGTTGATAAAGTGACATTGCAGATATTGTAAACACAGATGTTATTGCACATAGTATTGTTATTGCACATGGAGCTATACAGTAGAATTGTACAGTTTGACAGCGGTGGGTATGAAGGACTTGCGGTAGCGCTCCGTCTTGCACTGAGGGTGTCTTAGTCTGTCACTAAAGGAGCTGCTCAGCTCCTCTACAGTCCTGTGCAGTGGGTGAGAGGTGTTGTCCATGATGGATGTGAACTTGGCCAACACCCTCCTCTCACTCACCTCCTCCACAGAGTCCAGTGGGCAGCCCAGGACAGAGCTGGACCTCCTGACCAGCCTGTTCAGTCTCTTCCTATCCCGTTCAGTGCTGCCCGGGGCCCAGCAGACCACAGCGTAGAGGACAGCAGAGGCCACCACAGAGTCATAGACAGTCTTGAGCAGAGGTCTGCTCACTCCGAAAGACCTCACTCTCCATTGTTGATATCTAGCTATTATCAACTATGTAGGCCTAACTCCAAAGCATAATCATAATAATGAACATAATATCATATATTGAAGAATTTTTGGCTAGGTCTGTGTTAGGGTGACTTAGTGGGTTAGGTGGTCCTCAATACATTTTTGGAGCAGAAAGTGGTCCTTGGTCTGAAAAAGTTTGAGAACCACTGTTAGATGACAAATAATTTAGTAAAGGTACCGAAAAAAATATTGTTTTAGGGTTTCTGGTACAAAACCCTAAAAACGATGGGTTAAGCTCAAGCCCATATATAGAAGTTTAGAGGGTGTGTCTTTGTTTTATGTGTGTTGTGTCATAATGTAAATTTCATGATAATGAGGGGAGTGGTGGTCTTAGTGTCACCTTCATGAATTTGGGCATCTCTAGAGTTTTGTCTTCTTAAGAATGCTTCGTGAATCTTACGATTTTTATATTTAAGAACCTTTTCTTAAGAAAATATTCATGAATGAGGCCCAATGATGAAATGATGTTTGCTGAAATTACACAAAGAGCTTTTAAACTGTAACATCACTGGTGTAACCATTTATCTTTGCAATACTGTTTTTCCATGTTTTGAGGAGGTTAAAATGTATCTTCTATAACTGGTCGTCTCCTGAATTACTTAAATTAATCTTCCTGGTCTTTTCTCTGCCAACATGTGACACATTATTTTCGTCTGTCTGTGTCGTCCTGTCTCCCGCTGCTTCAGGACAATCTCCTCTTACTATCACTTCCTCAAGTGTGTCTGGGGGCCACAGAGGCCCAGAGGAAGGGCCCGTTGGAGCACCATGTTGGGCCCCAGACTTCAGGGAGGAGGGGGTGATCATCCAAGCAGAGACATGGGAGACTAGAAGGACTGGCTGATGTCCAAGTCAAGAGGATGTACCTGTCAATCATCAACTCAGGGCCATGATCAGGGTCTGGACGTCCAGCTATGAATGAGTACACTCTGTATCGGCCCCCAGAATGAGCTGAGCCAAAAGACGAAGCTCTCGATTTAAGTTCCTACTCTCACCTATGGACCTGGTTTAGACCGGGTTTGTATACTCTCACCTATGGACCTGGTTTAGACCGGGTTTGTATACTCTCACCTATGGTCATGAGATTTGGGCCATGTCCGAAAGGACAAGATCACGGATACAAGCGGTTGAAATGAGGTGGCAACCCTAGAGATAGGGTCGAGGAGCTCAGTCACTCGGATGGACCTCAGAGTAGAGCCGCTGCTCCGTCACATCAAGCAGTCGCCTCCCTGGTGAGGTGTTCTGGGCTCGTCCTCCTGGGGAAAACCTAGTACACACTTGAAGGACCTTGTGGGTAATTTATCAAGACAGGTGCAAAGTAGCGAGAGAAAAATAAAATATGTTGTTTTGTGGTCATTTTGTCCCGCATTTAACATTTGAAATTTTGTATATTATAGTTCTTAATCTGTCTGTGTAGGTTCTCAGTCATACAGGAGTAGTCCATCGTAGGTAAAATTCTTCAGTCTTCATCTGTACTGGAGTGTAGGACGTTTCACTCTTTGTCCAAAAAGCTTCATCAGCGAATGAACAGAATTGACACGTCCCTGCGTCTCTTAAGGATCAACCAGTAGGAGGTGTTAACATTATAGTTTTTAAGCCACAAATCTGATATGTAAATGAGAGGATGCCATGTGAGTAAAATACACACAATTGACTGGGCTGCTGCTCTACTTTTGCACATACTGCTAGTTTTACACATGAGCAAATGCTACATGACCCCCAAAGTCTTTAAGCTGACCTGGAAATGATCCCCCAAGAAGTGTGTGCAGATTAGGAAGTCTGGGTAAATAAATAAATACAGTATCTCTGCTTGGACTGCTGCCTCTGCGACCCGGCTCTGGATAAAATATAAGTAAATGGATGGACCTACAGTGTCTGCTTATAACACGAAACAGACTCCCAAACCTCAAAATCGAAGGAATCTGACTTAGACTTCCCCCCTCAGTGTCCCCCTTTAAATTGTATTAAATCTCTCCAACAAGCACCACCTCATGTGCCGAGGTTAAGTAATATTTTATCACGACCATAACGTCCTTTATCATGTTAAGTCCCGTATTCACACGCCTCACATGCGCCAAACCCTCCATCACTCTTATCACGCAGTAATGAGAACACGTCTGCTGTCGCGCTCTGTGTGTGTGTGTGTGTGTGTGTGTGTGAGGGGGGGTCCCGCCCTCTGTCGCCCCCTTCAACTCCGGAGGGGCCCCTCGCCACAAAGCCCCCCTCCCTTCACAATGGAGCCCTCTTATTTCCTCCTTATTGACACTCCTAATTGTTTCCAGTGTCTGATAAAGGCCCTGAAAGCCTCGCCGTATCAGCAATAACCTTCTGTCTCCATAGCGCTGCATTGACCCCCCCACACCCCCTCCCCAAAAAAAAAAAAGACTGCGACACTGAATGCACCACTTCCTCATTCTCATTCCGTGGTTTCGCAAAAGCCCTGCGGAGGTCATCAGGGAACCCCGTATTTTCATTTTGTTTATTAGCCGCATTGTGGAAGAACGCCATATTGTTTGTCTTATTAATTGCGCGCGAGGCCGAAAGTCCAAACCCCCCGACGACGCGCTCCTTTCATATCGCGCTTGGCCTTAATTAAACGACGCGCTTTTATTAGCGAGTAGCGCGTTAGCGTTAGCGCCGGCTCGTGCCCGCCAACAGGCTGCGAGAATGCGGGGCTAGTCCCACTTCAACTCGAGTAATTAAAGGCGCGGCAGATAGCGCTCAAGCTAGCCGCGCTCGCATTGGCCACTCGCAGCGGCGCCGTTGTAAACGTTATGAATTGCAATTGAAAGGAATTAGCCTCAAAGCAAATGAATAAGTTATTTATGAGCGGCGGTAATTATTAGCATTGTGTATTCATAATGAGACGGATTGTTTTCACGGATCACAAAGAGGAAGTTTTACACAAGCGTTCACGGCGGAGCTCGGAAACTTTCTTTGGTTTTGAAATCGCATGTTGAAGTGCGCATGACAGATTCCAGTCCTTTTGTAACTATGACTTAGTTTGATGGGTAATATCTGTTGACAAGTATGAATGTTAGTTTTATTTAGGTAATCGATTAATCGGTTGCAGTGTTGGGGGGTAAATAAATACATGTATTTAAAATACGTATTCAGAATACTCATTTTGAGCAACTGTATTCAGGTACAAATACTCTCTCATTTGAGGGTATTTTGAATACAGTTACTTTTCAAATACCAAAGGAATACAGAGAGAGAGAGAGAGGAAGGAGAGAGAGACAGGAAGAAGAGAGAGACAGGAAACAGAGAGGGATAGAGGAAGGAGAGAGACAGAGAGGAAGAAGAGAGAGAGGAAGGAGAGAGACAGAGAAAAAGAAGAGAGAGAGAGAGAAGAAGGACAGAAAGAGAAAGAAGAGACAGACAACAGTTGGTGTAAAAGTGTTGCTACATATTTTTAATCTTTCACCATATTTATACAAAAATATAAAGCAAATCAAGGTGCAAGTAACCGAATACCTTACAAAATACATTTTAAGACAAGTATTCAGTATTTGAATACAATTTCAAAGTATTCTCCCCAACACTGATCGGTTGGCGGCAAAAGGTGCCTGAAAAGTGTAGTTTCTTTTTTTGCCACATGTAGCTAAAGTGAGGCCGTTTGAGGACGTCTTGATAGAGTTAACTTAAAGGTAATGTCTGTAGATGCTCTTCGTACAAGGGTCACATGTCATTCCTCATTTGAAAGCTAAGCACCTCTAAAATTCAGCCTGGGATTGTGAAAGTGAGAGTCCCCTCATCTGCTTTGATTAGATTATGGTCTGAGATTTATCTCATATTTGGAACAATCAGAGCTAACATATTTGTAACATATTTATATGTGCAGCTCTAAATTGAGTTCTACACGTTATCAATCTGGAAAGCCTCCCGTGCAAACTGTCCATGAAAAGGAGGGACAATCAGTACAATACTTTGAGCTGATTGGGCCCCAGTTAGTCACGCTTGACATATCACCCACAGCAGGAAATCTAGTCGGGAGGAAAAGCACAAACATCTTTTCCATCTACAAACGCACAAAGCGCTCCCCCTTGCTCTTTTTTTTTTTTAAATGGTCGGTATTTCAGCCAAAGTAGAGTCAATTATGGCATCTACGAAGTCCTCTGAGGTAGCCATGTTTGTTTTTGCCGGGGCTGACTGTCGTCCCAAGCTACACAGCAGCATGTCATTGGTCTGAACCACTGGTTGTGACGAGACACACCTATCAGCTGCTGTCTTTCAAGGTGGATTTGTTGTGAGACTGAAAATTCAGATCTTGCGACAAGGCTAGTTTTTGTTGGCATTTGGCCTCAGTTTATAATCCCAGTTTTGGGTCCTTTGTCCCATGTCCCCATGAATTCCTCCAAAACCATTGATTTGTTCCAGCTTTACATTTCTACATTTGCTCAATGAGTCCAATTTTACATGCATTTTTGCATCCCGAACAAAACATCTCCCAACAGGTGAATAGTACAGTATAAAGCTGAAACTACAGTCAATTTCTTTTGTGTTGAAGTGTGTGAAAATGCTTTTATAGAAACGATAATTCCAGGATTTTACCTTTTAAAACCTCCATTATTTTATTATGGAAAAATCCCACAATACTTTGCGATATGACCTCACGATCCTGAACTCTATGGGCTGGCTTTTGTCGCTGGTTCTGTCCATTACTTTTATGGACAGAATTTGTAGGTGCATCCAGGGACTGGAAGGGGTTCGGTTTGGGAACCACAGGATCTCAGCTATGCTGTTTGCATAAGATGTTCTGTTCTGATGTTCTGCTTCATCAAATCAAGACCTTCAGCATGAACTGGGTCGGTCTTTGCCATAGTTCTTGACCAGAAAAAGGTGGCTTTCCCTCTCCAAGTCGGTGGAGCCTCCTTTCCTCAAGTGTATGAGTTTTGTTGTATTGAACTGTTGTCTCAACGGTCTATACAAGCAGCAAAAATGTTCAGTTTGGTGGCTGGACGCACAGAGATCCACGGTTTTAAACAGGCCTTTAGGTGTTTTTGACGCTAAACACTTGCTGATGTCATGAGGTGTTAAGAGTTCTGCCTGGTAACTGTGTGCTATCTCCTACACCTGTGCACTGAAGTGTCACTGTATACTTTTGCAGTATTGTATGACCCCTGTAAACAGCCCTAGCTCTGTGAACTATTGAAATGGTGATCGTCGGCTGTCTAAATCAGGAAATGTCCAGCTGTATCGCTTTAACAGACTTTGTGTATGAGGTGGTGCCCCTGTCTTCCATACACAAATATATATATTTTTTTTACAAACAAATATTCTTATTAGTATTTGTATTTAATGACATAACAATATTATATGGATACAAGTTCACAAAGCCTCATAAGAACCATTTTCAAGACTCCAATATAGAGACGCCATCGAGTTCCACTATGTGCTTCTCATATCCCGGGTGCTACGCTAACACCCAGTTCTGTGCTAACACGCGGCTTTGTCGAGAGTGTGGGAAACGGGACAGTCTATTTGCGGTGGACTTTCAGCACCTGACCACAGAGAGAGCGAGGGGTGAGCTGGACACATGAGCCTGCAGGTGTCTAGACCATCACTGACCTGCACTGCTAACTCTGGAGCAGCACGGAGGAGGAATGTCAACAGGCTAGCGCTAATAAATGGCATCTGTTTCACGATTTTACCATGCAACTGTAGAGGTTTGGCATTTCATAAACAATTCCAGTGCAGAGAGACGGTGTTGGTAAAAAATGTGCGACTGAACCGTACCTTTAAGTCATGAGCTTTTCCCAGACCGTGTTAAAAGAGCGTAACATCAGGATTGGTTTTAGTCCGGTCTTAAGTGTGACTGATGCACCTGTCTGCCTCCTGGAGCTGTGAGGGAGAGTCCCCAGGGTCAGAGCCTCCTCTCTGGGTTCAGGTCAGATCTGTGGGTGGGCCCTGACCCTCCACACGCTGAAGCACTGCTGCTTTTAGACACACACCTGCTTCACCAATTACTATACACTAAGTTCCTACTGGAAAAAAAATATATATTCATGGGTTTCAGCCACAAGTCCTGTTGGCCATTCAAAAGATCATTTTGAATTCAAAATTTTAGTTTATTGATATGGAAATGTCCCTAATTTGACACCACTTATCGGTTAAATACCTTGGTCTTCTCTGTGTTTTGGAGGCTTTTGTTACTGTCACCGCACGATTGATAGGTGCCATGACTTCTCTCCAACATGGCAGCTGCTTATCACATGTCTGAATGTGACTTATTGGCCCTTCCAGGTCCCAGGACATCTTTTGTAAATTCCTCTTGCCTGCTTTATCTTGTTTCATGTGGATAGGCCCAGGAATTAGCAATACCAAACCTAGGGGTGTGCACCTATGTTCTGCACCCTGACATTAGCCCTAACGAGAGCTGGGTATTGCAAACAACTTCATGATGTGATGCGTGTCCCTATACAAGTGTATCCAGGTACAGTGTCCATAATACAATACAAACGTATGAAAAATGACCTTATGGGTGCACCAAATAGAAGTTTTTTATTATGCTGAATATGCTCAGCCAGTTAGTTAAACCTGTGTGTTGTGACACGTTCTGAATAAACCATGGGTTCAATATCACGATACAGGTGCCTCAATACCATGAGCGTATTGTCAAGTACTCTGTAATGATATTTGGCCGATCGGATCCATATATTGAGCACAGCCCTAGCCCTAACCCCAAGAAAAAAACTGCGATAATACACTGGGGAACACTGGGCCACATTTGTGAAACAAATTTGCGCACATATTTGTTCTTAGCTGAAAGAGTTCTTCAGGAAGAACAAATCCTAAGAACAGTCAGGAGGACTCTTGCACACAAAAAATCTGCAATTTTAGAATTATCTCAGTCAAAATGGACCCAAAAAATGCCAAGTCTTACACAGCATGAGTAACATTTTTCTAAAAATTATTTAATTTAAAAATATATTTTTTGAGCGAATGAAAGTGATCAGTGGCGGTATAGAGCACAGTGTAACTCAGACTTTTACAGGTGACAGCTGTAGCTCGTTGGTAGCCGCTCTGCTCTGGGCAGATTCAAACGCATCATGATCAGAGGGACTTTAGACAAAATATAGGAGGCTATTTACAATAAGCCTCCTGTAAGAGTATTTAAGAAACAGTAGCATACAAAATAAATACTTGCATCTGCAGGGGCGACACGGTAGAACGGTGGTTAGCGCTCGTGCTTCACAGCTAGAATGGCCTGGGCCAGGACGGGGGACTTTCAGTGTGGAGTTTGCATGTTCTCCCCGTGTCTGTCTAGGTTTCTTTCGGGTGCTACGGTTTCCCCTACCACTAAAAACATGTACAATAGGCAAGGACAAATGAGAGTGAGTCTGTGTGTATGAGTGTGGGACAACGGATGCCCGGATTAGCCCAAGGCTACAATTCGGAGTAGTGTGTTTATATGCATGGTTCTCATGTGTGGTCATTAACATGCACTGTCCCAACCAAATAAACACCTTGTACTCGAGTAAATGTAAATGAGTATTGCCTCATGAATTGAACTTCATCTATGAATTACATATGTCGCTGCATAATAATAATAATAATAACAATAATAATAATAATAATAAATCAAACATTTTGAAAAAAAATAATAATCTGTATGATATCTGTACTTTGAACAGTCGCAGAGTGAGTGATCATTTCTACAGAGGATCTTTGACGTCTTCTGACACGACTTTACTTTCGTTTCTGCAGCAACAGCTCTATTATTGGAGTAAACAAACGTGTGTGGATTATAACTGCTGCTAATCATAAAAACACGTCACTAAAAAATATTCAGTCGCCCCAGGCAAATATTTGGGCGCATGTGCGACCACATCAGTCGCACTTTGAAGCCCTGATTGTAAACACTTCCAGGTACAGTCGCTGCAGGTACATTTCAAAGCTGCTGAACCAAAAAGAAAACCCTGATCTGCAGCCCGGAGAAGAACACCATGTATAAGTTCTTCCACAAGGCGAAGGCAGCGACAGCACAGACCAGCGCTTGGGCCAGATTCAGGACGATCTGGACAAAGAAGGCGCAGTCCCCCACGTCCTGGAAGGTGAAGGAACCACACGACAAATACGAACCTTTAACTTTATTGATGTTGAGACAAATCAAGCAGATCTAACCCCAAACCCAAATGTTACACTTTTGAAAGTTTGCTACAGAAAAAAATCAAGACATTCCCTCTTTCATAAACCCACTTGGGCTTATTACTATCCATCATTGTGCATTGACGCTGCTGTCCGTTAATTTGACACACATTGTCGGCCAGAGCTCGTACGTATCTATGTAATTTGTCCTACATTCAATCCGTAGATTCTTACATGTGTCTGCGATCACCGCAATTACTCATTTTTGGTGTCATTTCCCACTGATACGGGCTCATTAGAAAGTTTCCGAGGTGATTTGAGCACGGCCTTCACAAACATTGACGGACTTTTCCATTTGAGTGTGGTTAATAATGTTCAAGTGTCAGAGGGAAAGGCGGAACAGGAGGTGCAGATGACAGGTTAGGTGGACACATAACAGGAGGTGTCATGCAATTTACTGCTCCAAAATATGGATAAAAATGGTAATAGCTAAGTTACATCCAAGCCTTTACATATAGTGGAAGCAGCTCAAGGATATTTTTGCCTAATTGTTTCACATTTTGTAAAACAAAGGGAAAGTTTATGTTGTGACTCTTACTTGGGATTTAGGAGGAATGTAAATCGGCCAGCGCTACAGAGCACTATGTAATAATGGAAACACTTCAAATACAGCATAGATTTAAGCTGTATACTGCATCCTGAACCATCTAGAGTTGAGCTTCGCTATATAATAATAATTGTAGCCACAGCTACTAAAGGTGGCCACACACTAGAGGATTTTATATCTTTTGAGACTAGATCTGTGCAAAGACAACACACACTTAAGGACAGACATGAGGACACACAGACACACACGAGGAGTCCCACCACAGATCATGCCATGAGAGAATGTTTTTATTGAGCCACGCCTCCTAAGACAAAAAATCTGGCTAAAAATCCTCTAGTGTGTGGCCACCTTAAGGGATAGACTGACGGAAGCGATGCTGCCATTCTGCGCTATCCGCCCCTCGGACCACCAGCAACACGCACACTGCATGCACCCAGGCTTCCGCACAGGCCACTGTACTACATCATATCTCTCTTCTGTCCACTTTACTACTAGAAGTTGAACAGCTCCCTGCAGGTTTGGGCCAGTGCTGCGCTCTAAAATGGTTAGCCGTTTTTTTATTTCTCGTAGGCAATGGAGCTCCACGGTCCCGCTTCTGGCTGGTGCCGGAAGTAAAAATCCCATTCAAAATCTCCATAGACTTTTTGAAAATTTCAAATTGTAAGAGTTTTAAAGCACAACGGGTGCTAACTGCTAGCCAAAGTGCAGATATTTTAAAAGCAATAAAATACCAAATACTTGAAAACAGGCAGAAATGCTTTTATAAATTTTAGGTTTATATACATAGTTTTGGATACAACTTTAATTTATTATTGTGTGTTTTATGCCAAGTCAACCATATAGCTGATTAACTGTTATTGTTCTTTTAAACATTAAATATAATTGTTTTTTTCGAAAAGTAGTCTGGGGTTTTCACTTTCACCGGCAGCAGCCATAGGGACTGGTGGTGGGCGGGGCCATGATGCTCCATTGGCTTCACTTTCTAATGTAACAATGTGTCAAAACATTTATAAGGACTCCATTTTGACTCGACTTTATTTGTATGTGATACATATTCTTATAGCCCGCCAGACAAGAGTGGAAAAATAGTGATTTCCGTAAAAAGCTTTCTGCATCGCCCCCTAGTAGCCTATGGCGCGTTGCTGTCTTCATCTGTTTACCATACACCGTACATAGTGTCATGTGTATTTTTGAGGCCTATTTAAACCAGGTCCATCTGCTCTAAAGAGTAAACATGTCCACACACACACATATACTGTATACACACACACACACACACACACACACACACACACACACACACACACACACACACACACACACACACACACACACACAGAGAGGGTCACTTTGGGGAAGCGCTGCTGTCTTGTCTCCACACATTCTCTCATATTAGTGCTGCTCCACCTGTCTGTGCTGCCCGTGGAGTGCATTTGCAGGTCTAAAACAGGTTGTGTCGGGCCAGCGCAGGTGCACGGGGGTCAGGCGGGGGTCAGAGGTCAGTGACTGGGGGTTCAGGGTCACGTGCCTGTCCTGGAGTCACCTCCGCTCAGTGTGTGGCCATGAGAGGTCAGCAGCTCTGTGGACACTGCGATGGAACGGTCCCAGCTCTGCACCTGCTCCACTCAGACTATATTTTGAAGGTGAAGATTGAGACACGGCAGGTGAAAACGTAGATTTATTTTCATGTAATGGTCAATGTGGAGATTTCTACCTAGTTCTTCCTTTAGTTTTAATGTCAACGTTAAATATAGACCAAATAAGGGCTGCACAATTAATTGTTATCGAATCAACATTGAAATTTGTAACCCGCAATAACCCAACTGCAAAAGGCTGAGGTTTTCTTTTTTCTGTTTCCTTCAAGCTCCCCCAGAACAGTGCAATTGAAGTGATTTCAGTCTATTTCACGTATTCTGTATTGTTATTATTTTAACTTTTTGAACTCAATTAATTTCACATTTTTACAATAATATTGCACTTTTAAAATTAAGAACAAAATACAGAACTTTCCTTGGCAAAAGGCTTCTCTACATCAGTTAAACAAACATTTGTTTCTTCAATTCAATTCAATGTATTTGTATAGCCCAAAATCGCAACAAAGTCGCCTCGCAGGGCTTCACAAGAAAAAGACAAGTAGTGAATATTAATAGTGCTAGGGAATCCCCTGTCCTTAGACCCTCCTTCTGGGAAAAACTCAAAAACTCATTGGGACAAAAGGAGAAACCTCGGGGAGGTGCGCATGAAGGGGGGGATCCTCTCCCAAGGACGGACAGGCTGGATGGTGGGGATGCAGGCATTCACGTCGACGTCTCCCATGATCCTTCCCATGAAGGCCGCTCCTTAGTGATGATGTGTTGTTCCAAACGTAGTTCGCAGGGGAGTCGCACAGAAGTCAGGGCACCTGGGAACAATGACACTCCCCAAGGGGGTGGGACAGAAAACCACATGTGAATAGCAATGAACAGACATCAGGTGAGCTAAAGAGTAGACTGATAGGGAAAATCTGAAAAAGGATAGATTGAGTTGAATGAAACCTGTAGGTTTCCAAGCATGCAGAGATACTGTATGTAGACCTAGGTCCGTTCATGCAGGCTCCAGACCCACCATGAGACCATTGGGCCGTAGTCCCATTGGGGATAGGCAGGATTTATCGTTATTAACATGACTCTCATATGTAGACCTAGGCCCGTTCATGCAGGCTTTAGATTCAACATGAGGCCATTGTTACTTATATATATATCCACTCATAGCTAACTTAGCCATAGGCCATTTGAAAGAGAAATAATTTAAGCCTAGTCTTAAATGTAGACTGTGGGAGCCTGTTTGAGATGAGGAGGGAGCTGATTCCATAACGCAGGCGCTTGGCACTGGGGGTCCTCAGAGGCACTGCAGGGCCTCCAAAGGTTGTCCACAAATCAATCACATAAAAAAACAATGGAATATGTTATTGATGTAAAATGTACAGAAAACCATCGAAAAACCATGACTTATGATTTAATAGATTTTTATTTAAAATAGTGTGAACTTGGGGGGGGGGGGGGGGGAA
>OMNZ01111832.1:0-15330 GCA_900303255.1 Lesueurigobius sanzi
ATTTTCTTAGATTCTGTCTCTCACAGGGGAATTGCACCGACGATGAAAATTTGAGACCCCTCCATGATTTCTAAGTAAGTCACAGGGTGATCAAATACTTATTGGCCTCACTGTAAATGTACTTGAATAATCCAAAGCAAGTAAGAACACTTCATTATTTTAAGTTATGTTAGCTAATCATTGCAATGCAATGTCCTCTTCAGCACTTGACTCAAGCATGGTGAGCTTGGATAGCTGAGTGTAAGCTAGTATGACTAAGGGAACCTTTTAATGATAGCTGCACATTGTGAGCAGAGCTGCCATATCCAACGGGCTGGCAGGGGCCTACCATAGTCAAGGGTTTCCTGTCAGGAGTTATGAAATTTTAAAGAAATAATTAAAATGCTCAATCCAGCCACTAGGGGGCAGCCAAGATTTTTGTTGCAGAGGGCACTGACACTGTCTTATGGCCATAGTGCCTTTGCTCTGCCTGATCCTGTCAGATTTCTGTAATAGCCTCGCCCTCCAGGCCCAGAGGCCTATCAGATATCGAATATATATACAGATATTGAATTCCATATACTGTAATTTGTTTGTTTTACCTGTCAATCACATTATTGCTATAATTTGCCATAGCATCATTGATACTGATACAAATTCTAGCCAATCCAAGCCAATCATTTATAATAGTTCTGGATGGAGACTCGTACAACGAGACAGAAATGTCGGAAAGAAAAAGTTTGAAAGCGGCGCACAGAAGAGAAAAATGCTTCAAGGTGGCTCTGGCCGTTTGCAGGGCACAGAATACGGTTGTTTTGTTCTGGATATTTGTTTCTACATACACAGCAGCAGTGGCGGCCTCCTGCACACATGCACATAATACAAAGTCTCTCACTGAAAGCAGGGCCCCCCCGTTCCAAGAGCTATCTTCTCACAGGCCACTTTGAGACAGAAAAAGGGAGGGAAGGTGTTTGCGTCTGCATGCTGGAGGGGTAACATTCCTAAAAAGGTAGACAAAAAGGAATAGAGCGGGACAGACATCATTCTAATGACTGTATGCAACTTGATACTCTTGCATATTCCCCCAGAGGGCTTTTTCCATTACCCCACAACGCTGAAGTCGTTTAGCTGATCCAGCCCGGTTTTTTCTCTGTCTTTCTTTCCGCCATCTCTCCCTCCCTCTTTCTCCCTCTCTCTTCATTTTTTTTTAAAGCCAGACACAATGTGCAAATGTAACCTTCTGCAAGCCCCAGCCCTCTTCTCCCACACCCCATCCCCAGGAAGTTGGCCAGCCACTTTGCTGCCAAGAAATATGAAAAACTGGCAGGCTGCCCGTTTCATCTGCAAACACACAGTGAAAAAAAAGAGCAGGCAGGGTGGAAACAGCAGGAGATGGAGGGAGGAGGGGTAGTGGAGGTGACACAGAGGAGAGGGCTGCTGCTTTGCTTTGCCACGAGGAAGAAAAAAGGAATCAAAAGCACAGCAGAGCAGAGAGAACTCGGCGCCGATAACGATGGATTTTTACTTGCATGGAAAGGAGACACATTACACGCTCATGATAATTTATATGTGGACATTTTCATAGCTTCTGCGAACCTCAAAGAGACAAAGTGGCAAATGGACGTTTGTGGAGACACACCTAGAAATGAAGTCCGGCAACTAAACTCAGTTCTGCAACATTGAGTTGGACATTAGTTTGACTACATTATATGAATACATGGGGTCATTATTAAAGTTATTACTTTACTTGTGTATGAGCAGACCTTAGCATATTATACAAAGAATAAATCAGCATAACATGATTGAAAAGGAGTAGCCTACATGTGAAAATAAGACTTCTTTTTATTAGTCTGAAACAGTGGTTCTCAATTAGTGGGTCGGAACCCAAAAGTGGGTTACGGAATGATTTTAAATGGGTCGTTGGTGTTTTTTGTATGGTTTTTTTTTTTTTTTTTCAGTTTTTATACTGTATAAAAGTATAAAACTTATTATAAATTTATTTATTATATATATTTTTATGAGTGAACATTACTAAAATGTATAAGTATCATTTGAGTAAATCTTTCCATTGTGTGATCAATAAAGTTGCCTATTATTTTATCTTATCTTAATTATGACTTAGACGTGAAAAACAATTACCAGTGGAATAAGCATTTTTACATTTAAGATAAGAGAGATTTCAAGAAAACTGAGCTTTATAATTATGGGGCTGACTGTTCTATTCTTTATTATATATTATTGATGTTTCTGTTTTCAATGTGTTTTTAATCTGTAAAGCACTTTGAGTTGCATTTTTGTATGAAAAGCGCTTTATAAATAAACTTTGAGTGATTGATATTATCTAATTTTAAGTATGATGTGATGTTTTTGTGTTACATTTTGGATTTTACTGCTTCCAGCAATGCATTAGCATGCTCCTAATGACCACCTAGACACAGAAAATGATACTTTTGCTGTGGGTTATCTAAGAACGGATTTGGATGAGGACCTAACCTATTTAAATCTCATATTTGGCTGCCTTTAGTCAACATCCCCATGGAGACGAGTCCCCACTCCCAGTAAATTTAAGTCAGGTCTTAGGAGAGGTAAGCCGCTCACAGCAAACACACGTTTGTTTCCTCATGTTTTAGGATTTTTTCATAATAAAAATATTACACAATGTACCTTTAAGTGCAAAAAATGTGTCCCACTGTTGGATTTCCTTAACTTACTCAAATACTGCAGGTGATGCGTCACGTGACTTGCTGCTATGATTGGCTAAAACCACATCCAATCAGCTCAATATTGTTCCTCCTTTTCATGGACAGTTTGCACGGGAGTCTATCCAGATTGATAATGTGTAGAACTCAATTTAGAGCTACACATATAAATCTGGCTTCTGCCAGGTTAATGTTTGACTACACTGGCCACCGATCTGTGGCCCTCCATGTCTTATACAATTCAATATGCTGCCCTTAAAAAAAGTTTGGACACCCCTGTATTAGAGGAACATTAAGGTTATCTCTACATACTTTTTACAGTGTAGTCTGCTTGAATGTTCATGATTTCAGCTTTATAAAGCTTATTGCATGTGTATTCAATGATAATTGTGTGGAAAATACCATATTTCACATTATTCAATGTGATTGTGGATCTCAAATCTATACCAGAGAACCACGTGTCTGCAACAAATCTTATTGACAATTATTTTTAAGTTTTGATGCATTTGTTAGAGCCCGGGTTTTGAACTCGGTTTGGCCTGTCTCTCGCACAAGAAGGTGGAGGCTTGAAGAAAATAGGTTTGGTTGTTTAGGGCTGGGACCCTTTATACCCTGAGCTACTTTTGCATAACAAAAATGGCAGTGACCTACTTGTGCTTTAAAGAAAGGTGTAACTAGGCCTATAGGAGCCAAGATGATAATTCAATCATTCAAAAAAGACTGTAGTTTCTACTTTATACTTTGCTATATTCCCCTAAACGTCTGAAGATGTTTTGTTCAGAACAAGAAAATGCATCTAAAATTTGACTCATGAAGCATAATGTAGAAATGTAGAAAACCTTTGGTGAGCTACTTGGAAAGGGCTGGTGAGTTACTGATAGCTCCCATGCTACTGGTTAGAGATGCCTGGTTTAGGGTGTAAGGCTTTGTAAAATAATCCAAATGACAGGAAAAAAGTAATAAAATAAAAGGAAAGAAGGTTGGATAGCGTTGCCATCTAGGCCACAAGGTAAAATGCAAGCAAGTCAACCAGCAGACAGGAGGTGGGCCTTCACGGCTCCTTAAAGGAGCAACAAGCAGGTGACACCTACTGCTGACGCAATAGTGACAGTGGCCATAATAAATACTATTGATACGTTTGACTGCACATTACCAAAAATATTCAGTTTGAGTTCGTGGAAGTGCATAGAGATGAAGTAATAATCCCATTTTACTTAATTTGCATTAATTCATATATTTGTCTTGGACTCGAATGGACACTATCTATCAACTCTTGTTGAACTTCAGACTGACCGTGTTTGGAGTTCTTCAAGGGCCTGGCCTTGTATGAACTTTGACCAGTTTTTCACTTGAACTATTGAATAGGCTGACGCAAGGACATGTTTCATATTGTGAATCAAGTTTATAAGTTTGAGGAGATGCAGTTTAGGTCTTTAAATATCACCCATAACAGTCATCCTCACAAACTTATGACCAGCCTTTTTGTTTACTCAATGCCCTATTCCAGCAACAGACGTCTATGGTCATGCAGCACAAAACAGTTATGAAGTTAAAAGGTGCACATGGCTCTGTATGACATGTGACCATACTAGAATTAGGAAACGGTTTATCACAATGATAAACTTATTTTTCCTAAGAAAATATGTTTTAGTAAATCTTCTCTTCTCTTGTTCATGCGTTGCTATGTGGATCCTCCTCAAAGTTGTTCTTCTGGGTTGCACTGCTTCAAGTGATGCTGTGATGCTTTTCCTGTGTGTTGCCTGGCAACAGAGGGGAAAAATAGATGAGGTGATGAGTGAAGGTGAGCCCTGGGGAAGTGGGAGGAGACAGAGGGAGTGAGGCACAGCTTATTTTCTCCTCATCAAGTTTCAGCACATTGTACCAGGCAGTTCACTCTCATAATTAAAAAATAATACTACTACACATAATGTAGAAGTGGACTGTACTTGAGTACTGCAGCAAAGCAGAGTATCATGCCACATGATTAACACTGAGTTTAGTTTGTAGGTAGGATAAGACTTTATTGATCTCACAATGGAGATTTTTGTAGGCATGGAATAGTAATATATAAAAACATTTTATTTATTTTTTTCTATTTGGATTTTGCTTGCCTGTCAATGACCCTTCTACTGTTCTCCCAAACTTAAATTAAAAACATGCATGACGCACAACAGTTTTCAAAGCAGCCATAGATGCTCCACAGTTGAGCCATATGTTTAAGTCTGTGAGCGGAGCTGCGTTACATATCTGTCCTTTGAATACTGCTTGTTATTTTCTTTGATCTGATCCACCAGAAATGCAACGAAAACCTTATGAACACATTTGTTCTATAAAGCTAAAAGTACTAGAAAAAGATCTCAGGCGCAAATAAATAAGATTCCCAAGAGTGACAGGGAAGAAGATGTAAAGACAGAAAGAAGCACTATATAAAAGAGCAAAAATCACCAGAAGGGAGTGTGCAGTGTCCCAAAGCGGGAGTGGAGAGAGAGGAGGTTGGGCCAAGGATCAATATCTAATTTCAGTGCAGAGCTCATTGTGGACGGTTTTCCAATAAGCTGGGCTAGAACACCAAAGTTTGAATAGTGCTGCATCTCTGTCTGCATCTTGTGCATCTGTGTTTTTGTCCCAAGTTCTCCAGACCTTTTTTGTATGTGCAAGTCATGGAGACTGTTCCTCTAAGCTGTTGAGAAGCCCAAAATTAAATATTATATGCAAATAATAATGACCCTTTGTTTGTCAATGATTGTGGGGTTTATTTAAAATAACTTTGGAAAAAGGCCCAGTAGAGGTTATGCACATTTTACATCTAAAAAGAAATCGAACTTTCAGCATTGCAAATAGAGGTTATGCATGTGATGTCAAAACATGGCCACAACATGGCCGTCAGCGTCCCATCAAGGCAACAGTAGCAACATTTGAAGTGTTATTCATTTGCCACTCAATTTTCAATGTTGAAGGTTCTATTTCTATTTTGAATGTTCTATTAAAATGTGTATGCCCTCTATTGAGTGGCAAGTCAATGGAAAACACACTTGGACTCGTTGCTGCTGTTGCCGTGCTTAAATTCTAACTGCCATACTGTTGCTATGTTATGACATCACATGTATAGCTACAGAAACGGTCCAATGTTTGTGAATGGCAGTGGCGGCGCTGCATGTCACTAGTCCTATTGATAGGACTAATATGCGTCATAGATTTACCCTAAAGAGATTTCTTTAACATTTGGATCATCACGTTCTGGTAATTCTCAGCTCACTATGAATATGAAGCAAGTAACATCAGTGTTGTTGCCATGGCTACTCAACATTTTGCGTAGCAACCTTTAGCGGATTTACACATGCAAACATATTTAACCGATGTCTCAGAAATAAAGCTTAACTGATCCACAACCCAACAGAGAACCTAAACACGGGTTATCAAGATAGTTTATGATTTCCCGCTTCTTAGGCCAACGTGTGTGTGTGTGTGTGTGTGTGTGTGTGCGTGTGTGTGTACGTGCGCGCGTGTGTGTGTGTGTGTCTGGAGTTCCTCCTCCAATAAGTAGTAACAAATGTGTGTTCTGAATGTGCAGTGCTGTGCCGTGTGCCTGCTGATAATAATGCTAAACCATTCTTTCCTACGGGGTCGAATAAAGCTTCTATCAATCAAATGATTTGCATTTACCTACTGAACGGTATGCATACTTTTAAATACTCTTATTGTACATATAACTTTATAGGTCTAGATTTAACGTCTACACTTCTGTCGAATGAGTTGCGGAACTGAGGAACAGAACGCTGCTGTTCGTTTGCGTTAGAGCGCCTCTCACTGGTTGCTAAATGCATTACGTCTATAGGATGCCAAAATCCAATTCGTATTCTGTGAGATCGTTCATAAATGTGGTTTGTAGTTTGACCGCCACCCCCAGGCCAACAGCGTGGTCCCCACAAATAAACCAAAACATAAATAGTTGCCAGTAAACTTGCAATAGCATATCCTGCATATCCAGACATTTCTTAGTCAAAAAGATGATAGTCAAGATTTCTACAATTTAATTTGCTCAAATAATAGGCTATTATCAAAGTCTAACCCTCTGCCAGACAAGGGCCCTGAAATCTCAGTGGGAATCACTCAAGTCTGAAAAAAAAGAGCAAAAATCAACTCATGATTGTGAAAGGACCATAGGTGCAGAAAAAAACTCCAATGTCATCGGTCATAATCTTTCTTTCTTTTTATTTTTACCTCTATCTAACCTGGTAAGTCCCTTTTTCAAAGGAGTCCTGGCCCCAGAGGGGGTCCTATTGTACACAGTGGTAGAGAAACCTATGCAGACACGGGGAGAACAAACTCCACCTGAAAGGCCCAGAAATGAACGAGAATTGAACCCAGGACCTTCTTGCTCAGGTGCACGGGCCCTAACCGCTGCACCTGTGTGTCTCCCCGTAGTGAAGATGGTTATTATCTCTCCCTCTTTATAGTCCTAACCCTAACCTTCGCACTTGCCTGCTTTAGTGCAATCCATAGTACGCTCCTATGGAAATACAGTTGCCCATGTCACCTATTGCATTGAACCCCACTGCCATCTAGTGGTACTAAAGTGCACTGCCAGTAAGACTAGAAGCAGACAGGTCACACAGCCATAACTTAATAGGCTGTATCTGTATACTTCATCAATTTAGAAATGAAATTCCCACAGAACACACTTATACAAACAATACAAAAGGTACACACTTATACAAAGATCATTATTTAGGCTAAATGCAGTGTTGGGGGTAACGTATTACAAAAGTAACTATTTACAGAAATCTATTACTTTTTTCAGTAACTTTCCCACATTTTTTAAATGAGCTGTCTTCAGGTTAAATTAACCACTCATCAGCTAGAGTGAGTCAAATGGATATCTTTGCAACGTAAGAGTTATTTTTGGAGCACTAAAGTATATATTTTTGCAGATTTATCTTTAATGAATATATAAAACATGAATTGAACTTCCTAAAATGCATTGTGTACACACAGCTCCCATGAAAGCGGCCCCTACAGATCCCTCTGTGCTGCACCTCACTGCAGTGACCAGACCCAGCGCTCAGCTCTGGTCTTGAGCAGGAGATGTTGGGATGTAATGGCAGCTCTGGCAAATATGTTCAGGACACCCGCCTAAGGCCCATATTTACTGAAACAGGCTCCAGTGGCAATGACTCCTAATGGGAACAACAGAAGATGCAGGGTCATTGCACATCTCTGGAGTTGGCAAAAAGTGATGCTCTAACAATGTGGACAACAGAAAATAAAGGCAGTGACCACAAAAGTAATGTTGTCAAAGATATGAAAAGTATAAACACTAATATGGTCCTATACCTGACTCATTTATGTGTGTTCATTCCTAACAATTATCCATGGATATGCAATCAAATATAATGAAACATTTACATAAGCATAAAACGTATTTACTTGTATGTAAATTAATTATTTACTTTACTTAAAACATCAAAATATGTGCAGAAAATCAACTTAAATGGTGGTCCATGATTGAGCCAATTAACCTGATTTCATTCAGATAAATTGGGCCACCATCAAAATGTTCATTTTTTTTTATATAAAGAATTTAAAAACTACACGCACAAATAAATGTTATGGGTGAACAGTAACATGCAATATCATTTGTCTAGCTGTACATACATTTGAGGTACAACCCTTATCATTTTCAGCTCAGGTTTGTCTGCCAGTGCATTTTTCACACAGTTGTCCTCTGCTGCATCCGTATTGTCCCACCCACAATCACATGTTTTGTATTTCACTGAAGAATGATGGGGCAACAAATGAAAACTCTTTGCAGACACTGGGAGTGAATATTTAATCAAGGAGCCAAGGGGCTCCGACCTTAAGTGGCCCATTTTACCTGATGGCTATGAAGGGTGGAAGTAACAAAATTATTTGATAAAAGGCCATATGAATTTGATTAAACTGACACATGTAAAATGATTCATATTGATAAAAAAACAAGCATTTTGATAAAAGTTTTTCATCAATTCACAGATAGTTTCATCAAATTAATGTCGTTTTCATCAGTTCAAGTCGTCTTTATCAAATCACAGCTGCATTTATCACACGAGCGTCGTACATAGATGGGTGGAAGTAACAACAATTATTTGCTAAAATGCCATGTGAATTTGATGAAAGGTAATGTGATAAAAGTACATCCGATATAAAAAAAAAAGATTAATTAAAAATGAGGGTTTTTTTATCAATTCACAAATGGTTTTATGAAGTCACAGTTGTTTTATCAGTTCAAGTCAGCTTTATCAAATCAAAGCTGCAATTTTTGTTACTTCCGGTAAAAGCCCCTGACATGTTGTAGTTCTCAGTTCCACGCATGCGCATGGATAGTTGTCAGAAGACGTTCATAATTGATAATACTTTTATTGTCAGATCGAAGATCTGAAATTTGTTTTGCAGGTTCAGCAGCTCCGAATCAACACAAACACAAGGACATCACACAGATACAAGACATTTCACGGAGACATAAAAAGCAACTGTCCACTCGCCATAAGCACCAGTCATACAAGTATATCCACCAGGGGGAGCACTGCTCATGAAGGTCTTTTGAACTACAACACGCCAGGGGCTTATACCGGAAGTAATAAAAATTGCAGCTTTGATTATAAAGCTGAACTTGAACTGATTACTGTGACTTCATTAAACCATTTGTGAATTGACAAAATAAAACATTTATCAAAACACGTGTTTTTACTCAATATGATCATTTTACATGAGTCAGTTTTTATATCAGATGTACTTTTATCACATTACCTTTCATCAAATTCACATGGCATTTTATCAAATAATTGTTGTTACTTCCACCCATCTATGTATGACACTCGTGCGATAAATGCAGCTGTGATTTGATAAAGACGACTTGAACTGATGAAAACGACATTGATTTGATGAAGCCATCTGTGAATTGATGAAAAACTTTTATCAAAATGCTTATTTTTTTTATCAATATGAATCATGTTACATGTGTCAGTTTAATCAAATTCACATGGCCTTTTATCAAATAATTTTTGTTACTTCCACCCTTCATAGATGGCTCATTTGAAATCACCCTTTTCCCAAACAAATAACTAAATCAGATACAAACAGCTTCTGCAGTCCACGCCAAGTTGGTTTACATGGCATAAGGACTTGACAGGTCAGCAGCACAGTGGCCAACAGAGGACGCTGTTGACACAGCTAAGGGCCAGGAACCAAATAAGGAAATGACGTACGCCATGTGCTGCAAGGACTCAAATAGAAAAAGAGCTGCGCGAGGCCGGGCAGGGTGGTGAGGAGTGTGCCGAGCGAAAACTGCCTTCAATACGGCTTAAGGTTGGTATAGATTTGCTTAGAAACTACTTGTACCAGAGAAACCATTTATATTGATTTTGCACTGCCGATAGTTACCGATAAACCCCACAGACAGAACAGTTTAGCCTTTAGTTACGTTGTTATAACAGGTACAAAATTAGCTGCACTCAAACAGCAACTGTTCAGGATTATTGTCTGTGTTTTGAATCACATTGTAAAACTATTGTAAAGCTCAGCCTCACACAGTTGTAGCACCCTCAGGTTTATTTCACTTCACAAATCTCTACTAGTCGCTCTTTGGAATCGCAAGAATGCAGTTGTAGTCACTGGAGAGGTGCTGACAGCTGGGCCCCCAAGAACCTTAGGTTTGATTCAACTGCTATTACATTTGTGAAGCCATATTTGTCATATAATCACATCACATAGTGATGTAGTTTATGAATAAGTAAGTGTTGCTTTCTGAATCGTTTTTAAGACCAATGCTAATGACCTTATTTCTTTATTCTGTTTCAGGATGGGTGACATAGTAGCCAATGAGAAAAGTTTCTATTCCAATGCCGAAGTTTACTGGAAGGAGGCCGCTCCGACAGTGGATGGGATGCTTGGGGGCTATGGCAGCATCTCTAGCATTGATATTAATGGATCTAAAGCTTTTCTACTGAAATATCTTGGTGTAAGTTTTACTGATTTTTAATTCCACTATATAACCGTTCACAATAAAAATAACAAATGGTTGTAATTTCTAAGGATACTTAACACAAGGAAGGAACCACTCAATTAGGCTGGTTATAATCATCATAGTCAAAACTCTTGTTTTGTGATCAAAGGAAGGAGAAGGAAAGACCAACGCAGGATGTGCCCTGGACTGTGGTGCCGGCATTGGAAGGATCACCAAGCGCCTGCTGTTGCCTCTCTTTAAAACCGTTGACTTGGTGGATGTGACTCAGGAGTTTCTGGACAAAGCCAAAACGTATCTGGGAGAGGACAATAAAAGAGTGGAGAACTATATCTGTTGCGGGTTACAAGACTTCGTACCGGAGAGTGGCCGTTATGATGTGATATGGATTCAGTGGGTAATTGGTGAGTAAAGTGTTTGACCAAATGTCTTTTGTTGTTGTATACAGAGTCTGTTCGTCACTATTCGTGTCTCACTCAGGTCACCTAACAGACAGCCATCTGATGGAGTTCCTTCAGCGCTGCAAGAAAGCCCTGCGGCCCAACGGCCTGATAGTAATTAAGGACAATGTGTCATTTGAAGGAGTTGTTCCTGATGAAGTGGACAGCAGTGTGTGCAGGGATCTTAACATACTCCGCACTCTGGTGACCAGAGCTGGTCTACGCATTGTCCACGAGGAACAGCAAACTAACCTGCCAAAGGAGATCTACCAGGTGCACACACTAGCACTTCGATAATAAATAGCTTTTACACACAGAAATATATTTTCTCACAAATTTCTACAAGAAACGACTGAAATGTGTACAGCATCACATTCTCATCTCACTTTAAACAAAGCCCAGTGCTTGCTTCCTATTTGTTAAAGAGTGGGTATTATGCAGGTATTTGGTAATGTCATGATATAAAACCTCACCAAGAGCTCTGTTCATATGCCCCTCCCCTAACTCCCCTTCTGCGTAACATGTCAATAAAAACAAACAAAAGCAGTACGTGTGTTGCTGTAGCTTTGGCCTATGCTTTTGCTCTTGCGATGGAAGAGCTTTACAATTGATTGAAAGGTAAAGAAAGCATTATATAAGCTGCTACAGAGATAAAAAGTACAACCAGTTATGTTTTTGATGAGGAAACCACATCGTAACATTGTATAAAATGTTGATTTTGCATAATACCCTCCCTTTTACAAAGAGCAAGGGCTTTACAAGCATTTCTGTATAGTTTGGAAGAATGTACTTCCACAAGAGAAGCCTTTTATGTTCAAACCTGTTTAAATTATTAAATGGGAATATTCATATGCATTTTTAATAAACATGTCTATACATTTAACAATCTGAGACCATTTTGAATGTCTTCTGCGTGTACTGTACACCATTTTTACATGTTTTGTATTTCAATATGAATGAAAGACAAAATACTTGATTTATAATTTATTATACTACAAATTATATGAATGCAATGGGAAAAAGTGGTACAGATTTATTTAGGTCTGTGTATAATAATAATGTAATTGGTAGGTATGCATGAACAGTTTTGCATATTTGGCATTGATTACCTTTAAGTTGACCATAATTGAAGACCTGCAGTAATGAAATAATGCTTCAGTCATATTCCACAGCAGGTCTTTTGATCAGGACCAGGTCTCACTTTGGAGCCGGCCTGACTGCTCCATAGCTTCCACCATCTTCTCTGCGTCTTCAGCTGAGACTGTCCCTCGCTGCTGAAAAACACCTTTCAGAGCATCACGCACACTAGCGGGCATCTCTTTGGCATTTCTACAGGGGGCAAAATAAACAGTGTTAGCACATACAGTAGAGGTCACACAGAACTGTCTGAATGAAGACCTTACTCTTAATAAATTTGATGAGATAATTCCCATGGAAGTGTTTTTATAATAGCTTTATGAGTAAAGGTGTAATTTTATAAATAAAAGCTGAAAACAAAGTTTTCTTCTGCTCTTGAATAGCAGTGATATTTGTAGTTTTAGAGGTTATGCGTGTGATGTCAAAACAGCAACGGCATGGCAGTTAGAGCTCCATCAGGGCCGCAGTAGCAACATTTGTATTGTTATTCATTCATTTGCCACTCATTTCTATTTTCATTTAAACATGTGCATAACCCCGTCAGTTCCACCTTCTCCCGGTGCCAGAAGTAAAAAAAGATCTCTAAAAATCTCCATAGATCAAATATTACCGTAACAGTCTAAAAGCTGTTGCCATAGTAACTGTAAGCAAAGAGTGAGGATGTAGTTTCAGTTATGTGACTGAAAACCATGTGACCCTTTCATTGTTTGTAAACATTCCAGGCTTAGCTGGAGGCGGAAAGCTAGATCCCCATCTATTTCCATTGTAGCTGTTGTCATAGTAACGATAAACAAATGTCTGTCCAACTGTTGTTGGAAATATCAGATAAAACCTTATTTGCTATATCTCTATGCTCTGACCAATCAGAGTCTTGTGGGCAGCAAAAGTCACATGACGGGTCCTGAGCTCCGACAAACGAGCATTTGTTCAGATATCGTTGTCTGACCTGACCACTCAAGTGCTGAACCGTCTTGGAGAGCGTCAAGACCAGTAACACCATTGTAAAGAACAGCTAATAACATTAGAGAATGTTAGAAAATGTAGAGAAAATCAGCGGAATGCCAACCAACAGGCCAGCATTCCATTCCAAGTCACATGACCGAGAAAGGTGTATAGTACATGATTTTAAATGATGCCGTCTAACCGTGAGGTTATATGAAAATATTGCTGCATATAATATATGAAAATATAATATTTTCATATTATATGAAAATATTGCACACCAGTTAGCATTACAATTCTCACTGACCATGGCATAATTCCACTTCGGGCAAAAAAATTGCGGCCAGAACTATGCGTGACATTACTGGAAACCCATGTATAATAGGGATGGCATGACAACGGTTATGGAAATTCTAGCTATTTGTATGTCACTACCTGTACCTGTGCTCAAGGATCCACGAAAACATGACACGTGAAACCTGTTTTGGTAAAAATGTAGCCTAATGTGTCATAATCACTACAAAATATGATGCATCTTAAAATTTCAAACAACTTACCCGGCAATGTAAAAGAATGCATTTTTATTGGCTATCAGGTCCATCAACAATTCAGCGTTTTCACTTATTCGATGCTGAACATAGATTTTATCTTCCTAAAGAATATAAATTTTTCTCATATTAATATATTTTAATCCCTTTTCGTGGTTGATACGTTTGGGTAACGGTGCACTTCTCACCTGGTCTCGAGAAAAGGCTGTGAAGAGGGTCAACTGTCTGGCCTTTATCTTGTCCTCCCAGTCAGCTCTGAAATAGAAGTCTTTCGATTTGGATCGGCAGCCAAAGAAAAGAACATTGGCTACAGAGCAGGGGCAAAACGTGGTTACACAGGAGTCAGGACAGCTGCGAGGAGTTCTCATTAGAGGAGAAAAAACAAAAACACTCACCTGTTTTTCCTTCAGCAGCTCGTTCTTGTATGGCTGATCTGAAGGGTGCAACTCCAGTCCCAGGTCCCACCATTATCACTGCGGCGTCCTCGACTTTAGGAAACTTAAGTGTGCCTTTCTTCACCCACAAGGGCACATATACGTCCTCTGTAATCGTAACACAGGAATCGCAAATAATTCCAGATATGATTTGAAAAATTAAACAGGTTAAAATTTTGACAGTTTGCTCTGGTTTTCTTAGTCTACAACTTCAATTCTGTCATTTAGGATTAATATACAGATATGAAGTGCCTTTAGGAAGTAATTAAAGCTCTCTCGCTTTAATGGAGATCACACTTTGGGATGAAAGTGTGGTGAAAGTTAACAGCAAAATAAACAAACAAACAAAGCACTGAATGATTTAAGAGGAGACGCTGCAGGCAAAACTCTGTGGTTTGGGCCAGTTCGTTCTCTTAACATTAGTGCTGTCAATCGATTAATTATTTTAATCAGATTAATAGTTTTAATAATACTACAAGGACATTAAAAGCTAAAATTCAGCTATTCCCAAAGTCCAACATGTCACGGACCTCCTTTTGATCCTAAATGACCCTGCGGTGCCTCAACAACATGAATGAACGCTATTAATAAATTAGTAGTAATATGTATATTTTGTCATAAACTTCTATTAAAATCATTCATTTTTTATTAAAGTGGGATAAATATTGATTTCAAAGTAGTATATTTAAAAATAATGCATAATTCATTACCTTTATTTGGGAAACCAATAACTATTTCATAAATCTATGTGAAAAGCCAAACTGCTTACAGTTTGTAATTCACTGTTTCATATTAAATCCATTTATACAAATGCCTCAAGTTAAGTACATGTAACTGTACTGAACTCCACTTTGCTTATTGATTGTTTTCACGTGACATCACAACATTCTAAAGAGCCTATAGTTCAACATTGAGCTGGGGGTCAGCCATAAGAATAATATGGCAGCTTTGTGAATCACATCACTATCAAATACTGATCAGGGAAAACATTTGGACATTTTCTTTTTGGAAATTTCTTTCAAAAACTGTTTTTCTCCCATAGAGTTGTATTGGCACCAATACTGTTAATAATGATGAATGCATTCATTTTCTTATGATTAATCCTGAGTTAAAGTTAATTTTGACAGCCCTACCCAACATATAAACTTTTCA
>OMNZ01111835.1:0-15797 GCA_900303255.1 Lesueurigobius sanzi
TTATTTTCAAAGTCACCTCCTACGACAAACTGGTTTAGTCCTGGTTTAGACCTGGTTTAGTCCTGATAAAGACCTGGTTTAGTCCTGATTTAGACCTGGTTTAGTCCTAATTTAGACCTGTTTTAGACCTGTTTTAGTCCTAATTTAGACCTGGTTTAGAACTAGTTTAGTGCTGGCTTAGTCCTAATTTAGACCTGTTTTAGTCCTAATTTAGACCTGGTTTAGAACTAGTTTAGTGCTGGCTTAGTCCTAATTTAGTCCTGTTTTAGCCCTGGTTTAGTCCTGATTTAGACCTGTTTTAGTCCTAATTTATACCTGGTTTAGACCTAGTTTAGTGCTGGTTTAGTCCTAATGTAGTCCTGTTTTAGCCCTGGTTTAGTCCTGGGTTAGTCCAGATTTAGTCCTGGTTTACTATGGCACGTTACATTCTTAAAAAGTACTTTTACTTTTTACTCATGAAGTACATTTTACAATGGATACTTTTGCGCTTTTACTTAAGTAGAAATTTATTCAGATACTTTTACTTTTACTTAAGTAAATTCCTGGTCCTGTATCTGCATTTTTACTCAAGTAAGAATATTGAGTACTTCTTCCACCACTGAACATTTCTAATATTAAGTTTAAAGGCTTGATAGGGGCTAAGCTATGTGGTGACTACACAACATGGTGCATATTTGTAATTAAGGCCAGACACTGCAGGCGAATAGTTTTTTAATAAACTACTTATTACTGAAAACATCTGTAAAAGTTAAAATTTTGCCTTGTTTTCTGGGATTCAAAACTCAATAAATCAGGATAGAAAATAAATATTGAAAAATCCCTCCCAACAAATCTTCAGAATATTGTTAAGTACAAGACTGGAACGTTTGGAGTCTGTTGGAGCTACTGAAGTGATAGTGAAAGTGAAAATGTGACTCACTGAAAAAGAGGTTTTAAGTTTATTAGCATAGTGCATGCATGAGATGTTGTCCTTGTATTTTCTTCACTAGCTTGTCCTGGAAGTGATGCTATTATCATATATGACACACATTGTTTTGTTGTGGACTTTACGCACTCCACGTGGATACCAAATATGTAAATATTTATGCTAGATGTTGTGATGTTCTATAGTCCACGCTACTATTGTGATGTCCTATAGTCCATGTACCTTTAAAATGACTCTCTACATCACACACCAGGTGACTATGGGCCAGCCCACCTTGTGCATGTGACTCCTGCTAACCACTTCAAAAGAGGGCTCCAGTCCACCATCTCGAGTCTGCCCTGACGAAGGCCTCTGAGCCGAAATGCGTTGGCTTTTTACTCATGTTAGGCCATGTAAAATAAAGGCTTTTTAACTTTTTCTACCGTTTTGAGTGCCTCAGTTTTTTTTGCTGCTATGTCAATATTTATGCCTGGGTGAGAGCAGCGAGAGGCGAAGGGAAAAAGTGCAGTCGGAGTCATTTCCTGGTCCGCGACTCGGCAAAAACTTTATAAAATAACTACAGAAAAAGGCTGAGTTTGGTCATTTTTCTACTTTAAGATGGTAGCTTGATGGTTTCACCTGCTGTGTCTCGCCTTACCAAGCACTCTCAATACTTTGCAGTGTCAAGTACTGAAATAGTTCGTTACGGTAGTGAGTAACAAAGGCTTAAATGTGGTGTGAACGCTTGTCCCAACAAAATGAATGAATCAAGTGTGAATGTACCGTGCATTTGTGGGTCGCGCTAGACGTGGTCCAGCCGTGGCCCTGAAGCCGCCTCTCTTAAAGTCGCCCAGATCTGAGTCTTGAGCCGGGACTGGGCTGCCCGACTGACTGCGCCGGATCCTACGAACAGACAGAAGGATGGTTCACGCCGGCCTCTTCACTTGGTCTGACACTTCAGGGCAGATTTATTGGTGCCGCTCACACCTGGCACCACACATCACTTCACATTTGCAACGGGAGCTAAATGTGCGTCTGGTTAGACAAATACAAAAGAGCTCTTTCTCATGCTTTTCTTCATTACTTAAGATCTCCCTGAGAAATGAGGGTTGATGTGTTTCCCATATGCGCATAAGGCACCAGCAATACTAAAATGTCCTGTTCACTCATCTACTAAAATGAGACAATAGGGTAAACATCATATAATTTAATTGGCTAAACAGCAAGTGGTCTGCCACTTCTTAATAACATAAAATGTAAAGAAACTGTGCATCTAGTTTGTTTTGCCACTATGCAGTATGGCTTTGCAAAATGTGGCACTATAGTAGCCAACTACAGAGGTCCAAGTCAATCATCATTCAGGAGAAAACAAGGAGGAATACTGATGCATACATTACTATGACAACAACAATAATAAAAACTCTTAATAGATATGCCTCAAGTACTTACTTTCCCCACAATTTCCTGATGCCCCGATGGCTCTTCCTGTTTTCTGGAGACACTGGGGACTGCTGCCCTGAGTCCACTCCTGATGACAGGGGGGACTGGTCTGACAGCAGGCACTCGTCCAACTTATCTGAATGCCCTGGAACACAACAGAATACCTTCATGCACCACCCGACGTCTAGAAGGTGCCCCCATTTTAAACCTTTCACCTAAACAGAGCTATACACTGAGCACTGCACAATGTCTACATGAGACAATACCCACCAACATCATAAAGGTCGTGTTTTCCGGGGGATCCTGAGTTAGTGGAGTGAGGAAGAAAGCAGAAGCGGGCATTAGTCACGCATTATTATCCCAGAGAAGAGCCTGTAAACATGCTAATGTGTGTTCAGAGAGCGCAGAGATAGGCAGAGCGTGTGCAGCTGAAGGCGTTGTGAGCCAGTGACACTGAGGAGTCCGCCTGTGGGTATGTCTATAATAGTGCTGTTTGAACGCTACTGTCTCTGAGGCTAATGGAGGTAACCTGTGTTTGTTTATTTGTTCTTCTGTTCGGTTTTAGGGTAAACCTTTGGAGCTTTATATGGATCCACTTGGTGTTAAAGGCCCTATGTCAAGAAAAATCAACTTTTTTGGAGCTTTAAACCATGATATTATGTTCTACTCTCATCAAAAACATACCTGGAGTTGTGTTTTGTCTCATCCTAAAAGCGTATCTGTTTAGGCAAGTATTTTAGTTTAATGTTTACATTAATTAGCATGTGTCAGTAATCTTATATACTGTATTTACTCCATCTCCTTCTTCCGCAATCAATTTCTGTTTTCTCTCAAGTCATCAAGTTGAAAACTCTGGCATACTGTATTTAAGCTTGTTATATTGCCGCTGATCTGCTTCATTCTGTTAACAATGTATCCAGAAAGCTAAATAGCTACTTTATACTGTACCAATGCAACTCGGCTGGTGTACAATTAAGTAAGTAAATTAAATGAGATGTGCTAAAGATGAGATCTAACAGCTAGCCCACTTTTCCACTATGTTGATACTAATAACGAAGGCTAAGATCATAAGCACTTAGGATGTTCATTATGTCTACTGATTAAACAGTCTTGTGAGTTTCTTTTATTCAGACACTAGGATTAGAACTGTTGTTTCTTTACCTTGACATGTTTCAGCTGCTAACTGCGAGCCATCATCAGAAGTGTCAGTTAGCAGCTGAACCATGTCAAGGTAAACTCAGAAAACTGGCTAAGATCATCTTTAGCACATGCTTAAATATGTACCACATTTGTGATTTGAAATATCGCAATCTATATCAAACAGCTATAGATTGAATATTACCCAAGACTGGGGCACTGGCACTCCTGCAGCGGACTGCGGCCAGAGAGACAGACAGGAGAAAGGCGAGATGTAAAGAAGTTAGTGACATTATAGTAAATGACCAAAGCAACACTCGTTCCAAGCTAATGTTAGTCAGAAAATTAGGCGTTACAGATTCTTAGAGGCAAAACTCACTGGGAGTGTAGTCCTGATCATGGTTGTGGACAGGAGACAGCCGAACTGGGGACAGGTACTCCACATCCTCTTCTCTGGTGCTGTGAAACCCTTTCTTTTTGCTGAGTTTTCCTGGAAGTGTCCTGTACTGTAGCTCCATGTCGGGGTTCTGCACAACAAGAGCAATGTGAGTTCCGTTAGCGTAATGTTTGTTGACGTCTTCTTCAAGTTTGTTTACATGCAACAACACACGGTCAACACAGGCTTTGGGAACACACAGCACAGCCGCCGTTGCGTAACAAGAAGACAAGACAGTTATGATAGCTGTATGTAGAGTGGGGCTTCTTTTTGTGGTTTGGGATTATGGGCTTTTGAAGGAGTATCCCCACAACTCACAACAATGGATACATTACACACAGGCATGTTTTTGGTCGGCTAAACACTCGCACAGCCACAGTTCATCTTCTCCACAGGCTACTAGCTAGTACAACTATTGCGTATTTGTATTGTCTTTGTCTGTGTAGGGAAATTTGTCTTCTGATCCGTCATCTTCAACCAGTGCCAACCTGTCAGGAGAGATGAATGACTGCAGTACAATGCCCAAGGACTAATCTCCAGATCTTGATCTTGCTATATTGCGATTGGATTTAGTCAATTGCGCATGTTTTGGGAACTACTGTATTATAAGACATCTTCCCTAGATGCTTATTTTGCACCATGTAGTAGTAGTAGTAGTAGTACTCTAGCTAACTCTAGAGTAGAGCTTTTACAATAAATACTAATTTAAAAAAATCGGTGTTCTGACAGTTACCATAGGTACCCCCATAGAAAATGCATCTGCCCACCACCTTCATATTAAACTATAGGCTCTTTACAATGTTGTGATGTCATGTGAACGCAGCCTTTCATCCATGCAGAACACAGAGACAAACAAAGACACTGTATGGGAAGCGATGTAATCGATGTGAAGACTGTATAGGTGGCATTGTTATGAGTCATGATGTGCCCTAATCCTTTGCTCTGTTGCGTAAGAGTTTTAACAGAGAAAGGTCTGGGACACGGTGGATACACAGAGCAGCAGTGACAGCCTCCTCCGGTCGGCCTTAGCGCTGCCACTTTACTGAACGCAGGAGAACTCAGCGCTACATGTGGACAAACCGGACGTGTGTGCGTGTGTGCGTGTGTGAAATGATGCACTTTAGATCAGTGACTCTCAACTGGGACCCACCATCACTCTTAGATGACAAGCCAAAATAAGAATTGAATATTTTTAGTATAATGCTGTTTTTATCCTCAGAGTTAAACATGGAATAATACTTATACTGAAATCATAATAAAAATAAAAAAGTGCTCATTAGTCCTACTGTTTTAATAGTTATTGGAAAATAAATGATACACTGCAAAATGTAATCTTGAAGTAGGTAAAAAAAAGTGTTTTTCCTTGATTTGAGCAGGTACGTAAAATCAGTATCAAGTATGCAAGTTTTCTATCATTTTATGTTTTCACAAGAAAATAAGGCATTTATGTGTAAAAATGGCCAAATAACCTATATTTTCAGTGAAAATAAGGCAAGGTTTAAATGTATGGCTTTATTAGATACATTAGTTACAAAGATTTGTTCAAAGAGGATTTTGATTAACTTATAAACTAGTTAGTGAATACATCTGTAAAAAAAACAAAAAAACAAATTTAACCTTGTTTATGGGGTTCAAAATTCAATAAATCAGGCAACGAATGAAATACTGAAAAATCCCTCAGAACAAACCTTTAAAATATTAAGTCCAAAAATGGAAAGTTGCGAATTAGCATTAGCTATAAACTCTTTGTGCATCACATCAGCTCCAAACTGTGTTTTGTATGTACTATATGTATGGTATATTTTATTGTCCCTCAATTGAGAAATTTGTCTTGGGTACACACACAGTAAAATACACAAGGCACTAACTATGTCCCTGCATTGTCCCTGTCAAATAAATAAATAAATAAATAAAATGTAGGAGATGTTGTACTAGCCACAATGTGAGAAAAATGCATTTTGAGAAAATATTCAGTGAAGTCACAATTTCCCATAGTTTAATGGAATTGATTCAATGCAATAATTACACTCCTCATTGTAAAGATTAGGTTGTTTATTTGTTTTGCCTGCAGTGTCTCTACTTAAAATAAATATTCTTAATTTGACTAATTTGAACTTATCAAGATACTGCATAATTGTAAATAATAATAATAATTAATAACAAATATTGGGAAAATGATTCCAGGGAAGGACTCGCGAACCACTGAAAACTCTTCCACAATCCACTTTTGAGTCCCGACCCACCAGTTGAGAACCACTGCTGTAGATGTCCTACATGGTTCAGTGGGATGATTTCCACTGTTGTCACATGCAGTGCAGTCATGATGCATTTCGTGCATACACTAATCCTACATGTATGTCACAAAACTGCACAAGTGTCAAAAGAAAGTGTCCTGAATGCACCGGTGCATACGGCATGAGAAGCTGTGATGTTAATGTGGGTTAGCAGCACACCAGTACCTCAGTAACTACTTCAGTTTCACTCTCAACAGGCTGGAACTCTATGGCCTACAGCAGCAGACGCACAGAGACACACTGGAGTTAGGGGTTAGCACACACATCAACAAGACTCATACACCTTTGGGAGGAAGACTCGGGTTAGTGACATAGCATGTTAACTGAGCTTCATTGTTAGGACATCTCAAAAGTGTATTAGAATGAGTTGCTACTGTAATAAAACTGGTAACCTTCTTAAAAGATCCACTCTGCAGCTCTTCCAAACTGGTGGACAGGAGGCGACACTGAGGCCTGGGCAAAGGAGACACTTTAGGAAAACCACATTAAAACAACACAAAATGAAAAATATTGAACACTCACCATGATCCATTTAAGAAGCTTGTGTCTCCCGCTGACACTAATGACACGTCCATAGAGTTTTGAAAGCTGCGGCATATCACAGACAGGGCTTTGTAAGTTACTGTGTTATATCCATTATGACAAAGAGGTGGTCTGCTTTTACCTAGACTCCAGGTCTCTCTGGTACGGGGACGTAGAAAGCATGAGGGGAGAGGACCCTCTGGAGGACATCTGAGCAGAGACAAAGCTCATTATGTTTCACTGGTTTACACATTATTAAACTAAACCAGTAAAGCCACACTGCGGAACATTTAAGAACTAAAATATACCATTTGAAAGAGAATGTACTTATGAATGTACTTAAAGCTTATATATACCTGTAGTCAAGCAAAGTATCACATACTGTATTTATTTTGCAGGCAAAACTAAAAATAATTTCAATTTTCTGTTTTTGGGCCAGTTTGCTCTCTTTACATATGGATTTTCACCTGGAAACCAACTTATTATTTTGAAGGTTTGTTCAGAGGGATTTTTCAATATGTAATCCTTAGTCTGATTTATTGAATTTTGAACGCCAAAAAACAAGGCAAAATGTTAAGTTTTACAGATGGATTCACTAAGCACTAGTTTATTCAAAAACAAAACAAAATATCCAAAATCCCCTCTGAACAAAGCTTCACTAAAACCAACCACAATCCAATAAATGTTTGTATTCTTATTCTTTGCTTAAAAATAAGAATACTGGGTGCAATACTACACAGTGTGGCTTAAAATGAACTTTTATATTGAATAAAACGCACTTACCTCTGACCGGATGATGTCGGAGTGTGCTTTGTGAGTGATGGCTCTGAGTTTGGGGCTGCAGCTGAGCTCCTCCTCACTGCTGCCTACACATTCACAAACACTTTTTACAATAAAAAAAAATCAACGTTCTTTTACTCTAAAGTATTATTATTATAGTTGACCACCTACCCCCAATAAGCCCCATGATTTCTCTCATCTTCCTGTACTGAGCGAGGAGCAGGGTGAGTTCTTCTATGCGACGATCCTACCCAATGCAAACGCACAGGATATTAGTCAAACAGTATGCTTTGATGTAGAAAAACAACAAAATGGTGGAAACGTTTACCTTTTCGTCATTGGATGCTAAAAGTGTCTCCATGCCGACCTTGAGCCTCTGGTATTCATGGTCTAAAACAAAAGATTCATTGTTTTTCTCTCAATGTGTCAAGAGCATTTAACAGGTGACAGAGATCCGATGGGAAACTAGTGACAGACGAGACAGCCATGCTAACACGAGTAAACAGGCCACTCTAATGACCAATGGCAGCATGCTACACCTGGAAGTCTGGATAATGCATAATAACATGGGCTAACGTAGTCAGGATATTGTCAGGAAGCGGATTAATGTATCTATGTTGGATTTAATGAATTATTTAATATACTTGTAATGAATGTTTAATATCCTTTTGGGCGAGGAGCAGGAAACATGGTTAAAGGGAAGACCAAAAGACCAAAACACAAATTGTCTCAAGTGACCATAAACACACAAAACCAGGGGACTGCAATCCTGTATAATTTCATTATTGCATCAAAATGTGCAACTGATATAAAACTGAAGGAACTGAAATGATCAAATAGTTTTAAAAATATACTCAAGTGCGAACCTGCACAAAATCTAGTCGGATACATACTCAGCTGAGCCAATAGTAGGGCAGGGCGATTATGAAAAAACAATCATGATTTTTCATTACATTTTTGTCTAAATAAGAAAAAATGAATAAAAACAAATAAATATGGGGTGATTATACTGTACAGAGTGCGTGGCTGCTAACTAACTGCTAACTTTCCACTACAGAAGCAGAGATGGGCAACTCCCTACCCACAAAGTAGCCACACTGACACCACACCTCTCACATGGCCAGGTACAACATAAAAACACATCAAAGTCAGTGTTTGAAGAAAGAATGACAGATTGCAACAACAGCTAGCTAGAGTGCTAGCACGGGGTTATGCATTTTGACGAACAGCTGTTAACTAGAAAAGCATCTCTGACCTACTGGTTCCATTGGAGTAGAAATCCTAAAGAAATGCTCATGTTTCTTAGAGCTCCAATATTTGGGGGAAACCGCTAGGTCATATTTGTATCACTATCCAGCAGTTACGAAGCTGCATTATTTCTGATTTTGCGGACGAGAACCAACACTGGAACTGGAACCAATCAAGCATTTACCGCCACCTACTGGACTACACTTGATTAGTGAGTCTTGCTCCACAATACTCAATACTGCATGTTCTTTTCTGCAACAGGATTGGCCAGTTGGCTTGACGTTTTAAGCTCACCACACGATTATCTACATCGGCTTTTTTTAATTGCCCAGCCCTAGACAATAGTGCTTTAACTTTCAACAAAGCCTTTAGCAATATTTTATGATAGTTCTTGTTCTGTATTTTAAACTTCACCACCAGTGTACCACACATAATTTATATAATTTAGTGGCTGTTTCAATAATACAGACAGAGAAAACTGGCTAATGAAGCTGAAGCGCAAATTCAACCTGGAAGACTAATTACAGCATCACCTACATCAAGCCAATGAGAGTGTCCACGGAGCCACTCCTCTTTCTCAGCCTATCAGCGCAGAGCTCACCTTCATCGCGGCCAATCATCTCCCTCGGTCTGGCTTTTAAACCTCCCACAATCACGGCTCGTCCGCTTTCCAGCTGTGCTGCAACCCACCTCCACCCCATCACTGCCTCTTTCACCAGGGCTCCTCATACTAACACCAATTCATACATCAACCACTTCTGCCGGGGTCTGATCGCCAAAGAAATCATGTCAATAAATCTTCCTAATCACTGCTTTGTCTCTGTCTGAGTCTATCCAGGTTGGAAGCAGCTGCAGGGGCTAAAGTTGCAGACGACAGGTGCCTATAAGGACCAAACAAAGAACCTACATCTGAAATGATCAAATGTCTCATTTGTAGTTTTAAAAATATACAGTAGGACATTAAAACATTTTGACGTTCAGCCATGCAAGTTTAAATGAGCGGTTCATAATAAGAGCAAGCAATTAAACCAAAGCATGGAGAAATCTCAAACACTCTCACAATTGATCAGAATAGTATTAATTCAGAAAAATACATTTGATAAATAGAAATTTTGCTTAGTTGACATTTCTCCAGAGCTCTGCATGCCTTACATTTGTTAATGAGTTGCTTGATATACACCTCCTCTACAGCAGAGGGCAGCACAGAGCAGATCATTAGAGAAAACAAGGTACAGGTGAGTTAGCTGTTACAGTAGGTGACATAATGTGGGCCGAGGCGGACAGTCGTACCTCTCTCTGCGCTGTTGTTGGCCGAGCCTCCCCTGGCCAACAGCTGCGTCTGTAAGCACTCGATCTCAGCGTCTTTGGAGGCTACGAGCTGCTGCAGGTCGGAGATTTCAGCCTGTGGAACAATGCAGAGAAAATACAGTCAAAGAGTACAATAAGGACTGAGAGTTACACACCGACAAAACAAATGAGACAGGAAACACAAGTCGAAATGGATGAACATACATTTTCATAAAAAGTGGGACACTATAATTTTGGACACACTTATTTCCACTTTAGATTTAAACCTGACTCATTAAGACAAAATGTTACTGTAAGGCATTTAAGAGCTGGCTTTAAACAGTGCCCCTCCTGTGTGTTTTGTGCATTATACAGATGGAAAGGTTTAACAACTGTGCCTTTTTTCTGTGCATGGCCTACACTATTGCGCTACATCAGAGCTCAGGAATGACCCAGCCCAGTCTTCTGAGGACGTATAGGAACAGACGAAAGGGATTTTCCAAAGCAAGTCGAGAGCTTTCTTCTACCAAAGCTAAGCATCATCAGCTTTCCTATTAAACAGGCACAAAGTGATCCCCGGAGAGTTGGGATTTAGACTTCTAATGTTCATTTTCTTTTGACCAGCAGCCAGTGAACCCTGTGAACTTGGGCAAAATGTTGTATATGCATTGCTCAGCTGTGCCAATAATAGTGTTTCAACTTTCAACAAAGCCTTTAGCAATATCTTATAATAGTTCTTGTTCTGTATTTTGAACTTTCACCACCAGTGTGAACCTATAATTTATATAATTTAGTGGCTGTTTCAATACGGACAGAGAAAACTGCCTAATGGGAGCAGCTGCAGGGGCTTAAGTTGCAGACAACAGGTGCCTGTAAGGACCAAACAAAGAACCTACATCTGAAATGCACACTCAACAATCCTTCAGATGCTCAACATTAGGAGTCCAATAAGGAAGTGAAAGGGACAAAGGGAGTTGGATAAAAGGTTTAGAGTTTCAAAACTCTCTTAAAAAAACTAGGATCTATCAACATACAATGCAAAAAAACTAAATTATGAAGTATGGATGGACAGGTTGCTATGTACTAAATCTAATTATAGGAATTACAAATGGCTGGAGCAAACTTTGAATCTTTGAATAGAACCAACAGCTTCCACAAAGACAATGATCCATCAATAAAAAATATGTGAAAACTGCACAGATGCATAAACAAAGGGGGGAAAGCACATGCAAAAATGAATACTAGATGGACAAGAATGAAGTGCACCAACACTTGAACAGGGGCTTAAGATTTGGAGTGCGGGGCCGGAGGGGGGTTGGAGGTGGTGGTGGGACATTTAACGGGGCACCTGGGCACTCCTCCAGCGCTCCTCCCAGTGCTGCTTCTCCAGCTGAGTGTGCTCCACTGTGAGCTTCAGGCCAGACAGCTGGCTCATGAGGGACTGGTAGCACACATGCAGAGAAGACGAGATGGACAGCTACCAGCAAACAGGAAGTGCCCCAAAACCAGTGGAGAGGGTTAGGTTAGAGAGAGAGGGAGGGAGGGAGCCGGGTTAGCAAAGAGAAAGCCATAAACCAAAATAGCATGTCAGTAAAAAGTGTTGGCATGTAGTTGTGCATTATACAAAAAGCTAAATTAACACCCATGGATATACATTACAGCAGGCTGTACCTAAATGTATATAATTGTTTTGTGTAATATGGTGGTAAAGAATATAAGCCATGCAGAGAAGAAGAAAAAATATCCAAATGCTAGGTTATGCTGAAATATAATGCTAATTCATGTACACAAATATGTTTAAAATGTCAATTAAAACCACCCATGACAAAACAAATCTAGTCCTTATCTTCCTACAGAGACAGAGATCCTAAAACAATCACATCTGTTAGGTTAAAGTGCATATGACCTCCTTTTGAATTATGGCATTGTTTGAAGGATAATATCTCTGGAAAGTACTATTCTTAGTTTTACTTCAATGAAATGTCAATTTAATGAGGAAAAGTTCTGGGAAAAGGGTTATTTTTATTACATTTTTATGGTAGTGCCATAGATAGAGGGAAGGATTCTGACTCACTCATTTCTCATTGGAATAATATGCTTGGTACGGCAACAATTGGATTGTTTACCTCTATGTATGTCACTTCCTGTGCCCATGTGACAAAACACACAGCACAATGGAGCTCCACAATCCCACTTTTTGTCGGTGCCGGAAGTAAAAATCTATTGACTTTTCGCAAAAATGTTATTGTTAGAGTTACAGGGGCTAATCAGCTATGTGCTAACTGCTAGCTATAGCGCGGATATTTTACAAGCAAGAAAATACCAAATACTTGAAAACACAGCAAAATGCTTTTGGTTTGTATAGTTTTGGATACAACTATTTATTTATAGTGTGTTTTATGCCCGTAAGTCACCACATAGCTGATTAACTGCTATCGTTCTTTTAAACATTAAATATATATATATTTTCAAAAAGTCGATGCAATTTTTGAATGGGATTTTTACTTCTGGCAGTCACCAAAAGGGGCGGGACTGTGGTGCTCCATAAAGGTCAAACAAAAGTATAATTGATCTTGTCTAACGTGTCATAATGAACTTTAGGTTTGTTGAAAGCAGGCAGCATTGTCCATAGGGTTACATTATAGACAACATTTCTAAAATAATAACTAAAAGAGATGTGGAACAAATCCATCAACTGCTCCTGGCAGAAACAAACTTGAGTATTTTACATTTTAGTATCATTACACCAGCTGTGAATGTGATGCAATACAATACAACTCTGCAATCTGAAACATCAGCCGTCAAGCTTCAAGACAGCAGTTGTTTTATTAAAAGAGATATAAAAGATATATTTACATAGAGTGTTGGCTGTACCTTGGTCACCCTGAGTTTCCTCTCGTATTGACTCTTCTCTGCCTCCAGCTCGTCCACTCTGCTCTTCAGCTTCTTTACCTCTTGGAGCAAATCCTGCATCGGCACAAAACGACAACACAACAATGATCCTCAAATTCACACCAGCAGAGCCGTGAGACGCACATGCCGCTCTCTTGACACGGGGTGAGTACAATCAGAAACTGGTTTGGATTCGGTTGTAAAAAAAATCAGCAGGAATCCACAATCATGCCGGGCGCAGAGAGGGGAGAGAGTGCAGTGCAGTTATCGACAACCTGGGAACGACGTCTGCAGGTACAAGCTCCGCCAACACCTCCACCTCCCCGGCATATAGGGTTATTATCACACACTTTGGTTCAACAATACAGTGCCGCTATCCACCTGAGTGTAGAAACGGTGTTAGTACAGGGAACACCCACAGGCATGCAAGCGACTTCAAATCAACAGAGACTTTCAGAGAGGTGACCAGGGTTCGACAGGTTTTCCAAATACTTTACGGAGAAATGCGCTGACAGTGGGAGAATACTATTGAAAAGAGCGTCGGGAGCGCTGGTAAGTGCAAACAGATGGACACTTAATTGCGTCTGCGTTGCACATGTGTCCCCCGGTGAGATCTGGACTGTTGAGTCACAAAGTATGCTCAACAATTGGTAATAGGTTGCGTTCACGTGACACACCAACTGTGTAAAGAGCCAATAGTTTAAAATTGAGGGGAAGGGCAGCTGAATGTTATGTGCTGGAAACAATGGTCACAGTCATAATGTGGATTTATAGTCCTGGGCCAATCCACATGTCAGCACATATGAATCATTGTCTAATTAGTTTCGCATAAAGGTGTCCAAAAGTGGTGGCAATATTCAAAAACATGTGCATGATGTTGGCCGGTAGAAAGGACTTTCAGGTATAAGAATAATATAGCAGGTTTGTGAATCCAATCACCATCAAATAATGATCAGGGAAAACATTTGTTCATTTTCTTTTTGGAAATTTCTTTCAAAAGCTGTTTCTCTCCCTCAGACTTGTATTGGCACTAGGGATGTCAAGATTAACCGACTGAAGGTAAATCAGTGCTGATGATTGCAAAACATCGGCAAAGGAAGAGTCCCAAAAGAACCATGTGCAGCGCTGCATTTGTTATGTTACAATAAAACACAATAAAAAGTGAACTGGCCAGCGCATGGAATTCATCTAATTATTCACCAAGATCTGCGCAAAGACATGTCCAGCACATGCCGGCTATTCTCAGTGGGAGTTAAGATCTGGACTCTGTGTGGTGGTAGCTAAGTAGTGATGCTCCTGTACCACTCTCTCAATATTAGCCCAATAAATCCTGGCATTGTCATCTTAGAATAATCCTGTACCCTCAGGGAAGAAGGAATACATTGATGGAATAACTTGGTCCTGCAGGATGTAATCAGCTGATCTCATTCTTTGGGCTCATTTTGTTGATGAACCTAAAACTGACTAACGGCAGCAGCTCCAGATCTATTTGCTTAGTTAAATCCAGGTGGGGACTTTCTTTATGGTCGGGCAGTGTAGGTGGAATAGGTTTTTAACTAAAACAACAATTCAATAAATAAAATACTGTACATATAATGCCTTGTTTCTTTTTGTGTGAAATTTTGGACAGCACTTTTTGTAAGATTTTGAGAAATTCTCTGTATTTTCTTCCTTTAAATTCTGATAATCATGAATAATGGTAAAATCACAATAATGTTTCTCACAATAATCGTGTAAACGTGTACCATCATGACATCCCTTGGCACCTGGCTTCCAACTAAAATAGAATTGTATAATGTGAACGCAACCTATTGTGAATATAGTATCATTAGATCTTCATTATTGTCCTCAAGTAATGGATAATTGCTGAAAAACTGCCAAATTACAGCAAATAAACTAAATGTCTTTGTTTTTGTTTGGTGAGCAAATAACATTATTTTATAAGACAAAACCATCATGTTGAGATACGGAGTAAAACTTGTGTTGCTTTAATGCTATTACGAAGGCAGGACTTGCACATAAGTATTTGGAGTATTTGGAATACCCATTCAAACATAGAGCTTGAAGAGGGTCCTTCAGCCACCCTCACCCTGCAGACAGACTGTAGTTGAGCACAGACAGGGGTTAGCGTGATTCAAAGAGGTCCGGTACCGGCAGGAGTGGACTGTTAGAGGGTAGGAGGAAGGGAAAGGGAGAGAAGGTGATCCGTGGACTCTTCGTACATGAACGCTGCGTGCTCCGCTGTGCTGGGACGTCCGCGGCTCAGAGAAGGACAGGCTTTGTCCCCTGTGAGGAAGGGACTGTCCTGCCTCCCGCTCCTCCAGCGCACGCTTCTCCTGGATCCTACAGCTGATCTCCTCCTGAAACCTGCACATCTGCTCCTGCAGCTCACTGATCAGGTTGACCACACACTGCACAGGCCGGACACCGGGGCGAGGGAACAGCAAGAAGACACCAGACAGGGGTGCATTTCATCGTGAATAAAAGGTGTTGGATAAAAAAAGAATTATAATTGTATCTGTCTTATTTATGGCTGACAGACATGAACATGATGTACCTTTCACATTTCACCTGTTGTCATGCAAAAGGCAATACTTACTCTTTTGTTGCCTTAATTCTGAAGCAAAAAGCTGCAAATATCAATATGCTAAGGAATAAAAGGCATCACATGAATCATCTAAGCCAGTCGTTCCCAACCTGTTTGTCTTGCGTACCCCTTGGGCCTTTTATTTATACTCCAAGTCTCAATGGTTTTGATGATTAGTTAGAAAGTGAATGACTAAAACTCATATTTATCAGTAAAAAGGATACTAAATATTCTCAAACTCTCATTCTTTACAGTTAAATGTTTTAAATA
>OMNZ01111840.1:0-13412 GCA_900303255.1 Lesueurigobius sanzi
GAGGCAGTACTCCTGATCTCTCCTCTGATTACGACAGGTGTGACTCAGAGCAGCAGCTAATGAGCTTCAGCCATCAGCTGTGAAAGTCTACACTAACTATCTCTGCTCTGTACCACCTCTCATCACTTCCATTATCTCAAAAAATATATTATTAAGTGAAATAATTTTGAGAAAAATGTTACTCATGCTGTGAAAGACTAATAGACCGCTTGATTCATTTCTGCCATTCCAATTGGTCCTTGAGCTCAGATGAAGATTGTGATCAAAATAATATTGTATGTAGCACATGTTTTTTTTTCTTCATCTTCTATAGAATATCCAGATGCTTTCCATTTTCCCACCATATGCCACCAACATAATTTGTCATTGACTAGAATCATCAGTGATGCAGTTTCCACCAAACAAGAGGGTTGTGTACACTGCAGTAATAGCGGCAGTGGGGCAAATGGTAGAGCGGGTCGACTTGTAACCGGAGGGTTAGCGGTTCGAATCCCACCGGTGAACACTGTCATTGGGCAAGATCGGGCTAGCTGTGGGGGTGTTTTGTATGTGCTACAAAAATGCCTTATTGGGGGTTACAGTAGCGTTTGACCAACCTACAGTGCCAAATGTTTGGTTTGTTTATGTTCAAGAAATGTATTTTGTAAAATGGATCGTCTGTGAGTCTTTTTTGATTCGTCAAAGAACGAGATGAGAAAGTGTGGGTGCAGTCAAATGGCATATGACATTGATAGTTTAAAAATAATCCACGGCAATGGTGGGATACAGTTTACTTTTTGTGCAGATTTGAGACGTTGTTTATGACAGTGGACCATTATCTATATATCGACAGTAGCTCACGAGCGCCACAGGGGGAAACAACATTTCTCGACTGAATTCTCGGCAGTAAAACATAAGCATAGTCAGTGCTTGCATCAACAATATGTGGGGACATAACCTACATAAGATTTCTGCTAAAACCTGGGCCTACTAGACCGTACATAAGGAGTAATAAATATTATAGACCATAAAGAACTATCCCAACAGTATTTTATCCAATTTGTCAGTGGGTAAACTGCAACAGGCTATATTTCTTCAGTATTTGGATGTGGCCGACTGTTTTTAACTTGCTTTGTTGCGTATGATTAAAAATTATTTGTTGAAATACTGATTAAGACCAGACGTGAAGTTACAATTCAGGAGCAATTAAGATGAAGGGGGTGTTTCTGTTTTTTCCCGCTTACAAACCAAAACTCCCCTTTTAGCCGCTGGCCGGATGATATTGCAGTGTCTGTGTAGATTGGTGTATGAAAGAGAGTGTGGTTCATTGATGTAAAGTGCTTTGAATTAGGGATGGTCTGATATGAAAATTTCCTGCCGATATTGATATCCAACATTTGCCGTTAATATTAATATCAATGATTAAAATCAATAGCAAGACCCACTAACTTGGAGTAAAGCTCCTATCTTCATTATTGCAATAAATGATGATGGAATATGACTTTGGCTGTTACAGTGTTTCAATCTCCATTTCTTTTTAGACTATGATGGCTATTAGAAATAGATTATCAAATACAATTGTAGAGTGAATTGTCACTTTTGGCTAAATATTTATATAGATCTATCCACCAGGTTAGTCTGGTTTGTTACAGCAGCACCAAAGCTCTGCACCTCTGTAGTGTCCCACACTCTGCTCCACATTAAACTGATCAAAATCCTGCTTCCTCTTGGGGACATTGTGTGAAATGAAGATAGGGAAGTTATCTTAAGTTCGGGAGCAGGACCACACCTCCACGCCCCCTCCGATCTCCCCTCTATTTAAGCTGCCTGTCCACTCACCTCGTCCTCTCGTATCGTCTCAGTGCCCCTCCCTCCTCACCCTCATTAATCTCATCTTATTCTCTTTTTCAGATATCGGGGAGATACAGGCCCGGGAGCCCGGCCCTCTCGGAAGCCCAAATATGTAGCTCATGTTTTACGCCTCGCTTCGTCCTTTACTAATAAATTCTTTGAGCATCATTCATGTCTGAGGTTGTGGTCCTTGCTAGTGAATTTGTGTTGGAGATTCTTTATTTATTCTATATTTTATATATATTTTATATTTATTCTATATTTTATCTGCACTCTTCACTTTTAATGTCACTTTTAATGTAATTAGTCAATGATTATATTTGTTTTATTGATTGATTTTATCTGCTTTCTTGTAATTTTATGAAATTGTGAAGCACTTTGAATTGCCTTGTGTATGAATTGTGCTCTACAAATAAATTTGCCTTGCCTTATTTATAAAAAGTTGTAACTCATTTGAGCACATCTGAATAAACTGTTGGCCCAGTCAGATCAGTTTGCGCTCTGCCAATATATCGGCGGCACTAATATATCGGACCATCCCTACTTTGAATGCCTAAAGCAGGTAGGAAAGCTTTTTATTTACCATTTAGCTTATATTATGTTTTAACTGTGAACCCATTGTACAGTCATCATCATACAGTACACTCTAACTGCTCATCTGACTCACCATATTTACTTTGGCGAGTGATTGGCAGACTCTCTACACAATCCTGCCCATTTTTTCTGTGGAGTTTGCATGTTCTGCTTGTGTGGGTTTTTTCCAAGCGATTCCCCATCAGCCGTAAACATGCACAGTAATGAATAATCCGCCAGACAGGTACTCCTTGAGGATACTGGCTGAAGATATGAAGATGAGCCCGCAGACACTACACTGCAGCCGCCCACTGCTCCTGACAGGTCGCCCTGAGGCACTGGGTGAAGGATGGGTCAAAGGCAGAGAGCAAATTTCCCAATAGGGACAATTAAGTCTACAAAACATACAGACTCCGAATCCAAATGAGATTCCGCTGTAACTAAATTAGGTTGTTGTACATACTTATAAAACACATAGCCCCTGGATAGCGTTGGATGATACATTTCCATCTTATCTATGCGCCGTCAGTATAAAGTTCTCCTTCTGCCTAAAGCATTTGCCTGTGGATAGAACATCTTTATCTCAGAGATCTCGACACTGAGTTTACTGGCTCATGAACGAGCCTCATCACCTTTGATTTACTTACTACCTCCAAAACAGAATAAATAAAAGGTGAAAGACTGGAATTGGAATAAAACACCTACCGTGGCGTGGGTGAAAATGTGAAAATCTCTTACGCAAAACACAGTTTTAAAGGAACGCTAGCACTTCCGAAGCTCCCCAAGCCAAAATAACATTCTACTTTTGTGTATTCTTGTATGACCTTTATCCACCTGAAGTGTTCACCAGGGGAGGCTAGGTATTTCTGCGGCTCTGGATATCTCTGTATAACATTCCTTTATCTATTATTCATGCGCTTTCAATTTTTGGCTTTTGGATTCGGGCTTCACTGAACATGAGGTTTTATTTTGTACCGCTCTAAAGCTGCAGACATTTGTAACGACAGAATATAGACACATACACATACTTTCTAGACACCACAGCAGCAGGAAAATCCACCCATTACTCACCCAAAATAGGAAGCTGAAGAAGAAGAGGAAGTACCTAATCCAGGGGTTGACGAAGGAGAATGTCTCGGCCCGTTTGAGGTTTAAATCTCTGTCCATGGTGCCGTTTGTTTACACAGCTTTGACGAGGCCACCACAAGTCGATCCCCCGCTGCCATGAGACTCCAGTGCTGCGAGGAGGGGTCCACGGCTGCATTTTGGAGGGGCTAAAAAAAAAAGCTGCGTCCATTGGCTGCATGCTGCAGTGGGGTGTATGTAGGCCAGCAGGTTGGATTACACTGGGTTATGTGGGGAGGCCTGGGAGATTTGCAGTGCATTGTCAGCCCCAGTTTGCTCTTTTCCCATGCTTCCTGTTTTGATGAGGCCGCAGCTGTGCCACCATTTTAATGTTGAAGTTTGTATTTATCTCATATTACTAGCTGTATTTCATATGTGTTATGTCCAGTAGACATATAGCAAAACCTTTGAGCTTACTTACTGCCTGGTACAACATACATGGCAGCAACAATTTATTTATTTATTTATTTAATATGGACAATAACATTGGACAAACCAGATGCATTGTTTTAAGTGTTATAGCACCTGGGCTAGTTTTCAACACTAGTCCACAGGGGGCTTTTAAATTACAAAATAAAATACATTTCATACCAGATCAAAACAAGGCACATTTTACACATGAGAACAACTCTGGCCTGATCACTGTTTGAGCTCTCTGCTGAAGATGTTAATATTAGTCTGTAGTTTTAGTCCAGTGGGGAGAGAGTTCCACAGTTTAACCCCCTTGAATGAAAAGTTGGATTGTCCAAAGTCTCGCCATCTCCTCCTGTCCTTTGCCTTGTTCTGCAAACGGCTCCAGGTGAGGATTTTGTCCATCTCAGCCTCCGAGTGGTCTCGGAGGGTCCTCTCTTCCGTATTGGTGATAGAGTCAGAATCCTTCCTTAGAATATGTCCTAACCAAAGCCATCTACCCGTCATTATGATTATATGTGAGGATGAGAACAAAAGTCCTTCAGGGACCATCCAATATTTTTGAGTGAACTTAGAAGTCCTTTAGTGAGTGGATGGTGATGCCGAGGTGCTCCACTAATCGTTTTAGGAGCTCTTTTATTACTAAAAGCACAGTGGTGCAGCAGTTAGCTTTCTTCACAGTAACAAGGTCCCCACAGGGCCTTTCTGTGTGGTTCTCCTCGTGTCTGCGAAGGTTTCCCCTACCACTCAAAATATGTACAATAGATCAGAATGAGAGTGAATGGTTGGTGGTGGTCGGAGAGCGATAGAATAGCAGCCTCACTTCCGTTACCACTGAGTATGGAGTGAATGCGCTTTGAGAAACTTGGTAAACAGGCTTGAAAAGTGCAATACAAGTGTAAGCCATTAATGAGGTGAAATTTTAATTTTTATAGATTTATTCACTAATAACTAGTTTATTCAAAAAGATATAAAGAAAAAAATAATCAAAATAACAAAATGAATTGAATTAAAAGTCACAAAAATAAAAGTGGAGGTGATGTAATTTCAGCTGTGGAGCTCCACTCGTCACATGCTCCTCCATCGTCCGTCCCTCTTGGAAAATACAGACAATTTTTACACATAAAATGCTTGATTTTAAGATTATTTAAGATTTTAAGATTATTTTAAGTTACGGAAAACTAGCAATACATTGTTATACCTATGTCAGTAATATACAGCAAAAGTTTCAAAAAGATATCCACTTTAGATATCACTTTTTTGTCCCTATTCACCAGCAGTTTCTCACCATGTTGAGTCTCTTTTTGATGACATCACAAAAGGCCCGACCGAACTCTAGCCTTCGCGCAGTAAATCTTTGCTGCTGCCCAGAAGATTGACAGTCGACGAAGCTCGGACGATAAATCTTTCAGAGACAGAACATTTAATGCACTTAAAAAGCACAGGCAGCTGCTGAAAAATCTTTAATTCCAGACTTTTTGTGTCCATATACTGCGAGATGTCAAAAGTGTGCAGGGGGGAAGACTGATCTGAGGAAGGCTGAGGGTTACCTAGGGATACTTCTTGCTGAGGGAAAACAGAATTACGACCCTGTAAAGTTAATTTCAACGTCTCGGCTGATTCATTACTGGTATGCGCTACCTCATAATTTAGATATACATATATAGTCGATCGTGGCCTTGGATGTGATGTTGTATGTGAATTGTAAATGACAGGCCTTGGATGACTTTATTATGTATCTCCAGTGAAGGCGTTGGAAGCACGCACAACCCCACTGGAACTTGAAGCCTCGCCAAACGATACCGCACGAATAATGAGATTGATCCGGCAGTTCTGTCTAGTTGGATTTTTTTCCCCTTTCGAACATTCACGGTGAACTTTCGATGGATCGAGTAAACAGCATTGAGTCATGTGTCAAAACAGAGACGCCCAATGAAGCCATCAGACTGGTTTGAAGTCATTTAATGTGCTTTTACAGTTCAAGCTGCACGACCGTTCGACTCGTGATTGGGAGCGCCCCGGTTCTATATTGATTCTTGTTACGCGGCGTCAGGGGGAAACACGCCGAACGATCTGTCAACGAGATTGGCCCGCTGGGTGTGCTAAACAACGTGGTAGTACAGAAAGACAAGAGTGGTGATGCAGGAAATTACCGGACAAATGAGTTTCGAAATAGATATCAACCACGGCGAACGATAAAGAAGCGACGGCGTTGGCTCATCAGCAGAATGCAACAGTTCTGACGCAAAATGCAATTTAGCTAAAGGTTTATCGAAAGGCTTTTTGAAAGGCAGTTTTCAAGGCTACATTCAGACTATGGAGAATACAGCTTGTCCAGTAATTGGGAATGATTGTCATGGGATTGGAGTCAGGAAGTTGGGAAATGTATTTGAATCCAATCCAAGTACAAACAAAGTAAAACTGGTTAAAATTCAATCTTTTCAGTGATTAAAATATCTTTTTTTTTTTTTCATTGTTTACAAACAATGAAATGGGGAATGAGTAAAGCAGTGGTGACCAAAGATTTTTCCATGGAGGGCCAAAATGGAAAAGTATAGGGGCCAAATTCAATTCAGTTGGAAAGATTTTACCTTGATCTAAGTCGTTCTGACTTGCAAAGTACAAAATATGTCAATAGAAATGTATTTTTGTTGTTTTTTTGAGTAAAATGAATTGTATTTCATAATATTTAAGTGTAAAATCCATCTAATCCTATTCATGGTGTAATAAGAGGTTTATTTTCATATTCTAAATGAAAAATACTTTTCACATACTTTTTTACCTGCTGAAATTAAGGTCTTACTTACCGTATTTTCCGGACTAATAGGTTGCACTGGAGTATAAGTAGCAAGCAAAAAATGCATAATGAAGATGAAAAAAACATATAAGTCGCATTTTTGAGGGGACATTTATTTTACAAAATCCGAGACCAAGAACAGACATTTCATCTTGAAAGGCAAGTTATAATAACATTAGAATAGAGAACAACAGGCTGAATAGGTGTATGGTATGATAATGTAACACATATTGATGGTTATTCAGCTACACAAAGCATAAACAACAAACGGAATAGGTGTCAGGTTTGTTAACGTAACATATTAATTCATATATAAGTCGCACCTGAGTATAAGTCGCAGGACCAGCCAAACTATGAGAAAAAGTGCTTATAGTCCAGAAAATACGGTACTTACTTTTATATTCGTCTTTGGACTGTAGATGCACCATCCCGAGGGTCAAATGAAACCCCTTGGAGTGCCGAGTTTGACTCTCGGGCCCCTCTTTGATTACTACTGGAGTAAAGTTTAAACATCCTAATATTATTCCCATTCATAAATGTATAAAAATGAGCTTTACTGTCACAGTAATGCAGTTAGATAATGATTGATGGCACCAGTGATGGAAGATGTACTCAATATTCTTACTTAAGTAAAAGGGCAGATACAGGACCAATGATGTACTTAAATAAAAGTATAAAGTATGCACTGTAAAATGTATTCATTAAGGATTTTTTTTTAAACTTTTGAATCAAACCAGGTCAAAACGAGTAATCCACTAACTCAGGTCTAGAACAGGTCTAAATCCAGTCTAAACCAGGACTAAACCAGGACTAGGACTGATCCAGGTGTAAACCAGGACTAAAACAGGTCTAAACTAGGTCTAAACAAGGTCTAAACCAGGACTAAATCAGAATCAGAATTAGAATAGAATTTATTGCCAAAAAAAATAAAAATAATAATTTATTGCCATTGTCAAACCAGGTGTAAAGCAGGACTGAACCAGGTCTAAACCAAGACTAAACCAGATCTAAACCAGATCTTAAGCAGGACTAAACAAGTTTATCATAGACAGGTCACTTTGAAAATAAAATACTTTTACTTATAACCCAAACTTTTAAATGTAGTGAAGTATAATGTACAGATACAGGCTCTGATATGTAGTGAGTAAAAGTAAAAAGTATTCATCATCAAATGTACTTACGTCAAATAAAAGCACCTATAATTTGTACTTTTAACTTGTACTTTTTCCTTTGTTACCTTCCAACACTGGGTGGCACACAATGGTATTTTCTCACAAATGTCTGCTTTTACAGTATACTAAAGGAGGACACAAGAATAATTATTACACTACAACTAAAAAACTGAAATCTGGTACAGGGCCTTTAAGTACTATCTGAATTACTCATGATATTGAAAAAAACGGGGCCTGTCCCAAACTCAGATAATGGTGAACATCTGGCGCATCATTCACTGTGGCAACCTCAAAAGAGAGAAGCAAATGTTCACAATTTCCATATGTAGAATTTCCTGTTTTGCGATGAACTAAGCCTTGTTCTTGAATTGAGTGAAGCTGTTATCAAACTCACATTCATCACTAAAAAGAGAAGCCAACACACACACACACACACACACACACACACACACACACGCACACACACACACACACACACACACACCCACCCACACGCACACACACACGCACACACAAACCCACACACACACACACGCACACACACACACACATGCAATATCTCTTATTGGTTGATACAAAGGGTCAAAGTCAAAGAAGTTTGTCGGTCTTCGAGACGACTTTTTGTGGTAAAAACAAAAGTTCAAACAATGAGACAGAGAAGAAATTACACATTTTGGGTACGAATCCTGTAACTCTTTGATGAATTCTCCACTGATTGAAGCAACTAGCTAAAAAGAGAGCCAATAGTTTTATTTTGGGAATAGGGAATTGTGTGTATTGGTTCTTTTTAAGGCGAGACACTGCATGTGAATATGGAAAAGAAAAAATTGAGTGATATCAAATTGAAACTTTTGCTTTGTGTTACGGATATAAATATGAGGAAAAATGTATGACAAGTGTTCTGTCATTTTACGTTTTCCTATTTCAAATGGCATTTTGTGAGTAAAATGGCCAAAATGACCTATATTTTCAGCAACAAAATCCATGGAAAAAGCTATATTTAAATGTATGGTTTTATTTTGTTGACAAGATAGTTACAAATATTTGTTTAGAGATGATTTCTGTTTAGTTTTCTGTTTAGTTTTTGAATAAGCTTGTTCAGCCCTTCCCAAACTCCAGCAGATGTTTTTACTTGCCAAGTAAAAATACATCTGCCAATGAAAAGAGTATTTCAATTTTAAGAGCAAATTTATTCCTATTTTAGATGCAATAAGTTTTTTTCTTGTTTGAAGTGAAAACAGACAGATTGCATTAACAGATCATTTGACTAACCTGCTCGAATTAACAGGAAATGATCAAGAAATGTGTGTTTAGATCAGGTTTTGGAGTGTAGGCTAAATCCTTATTATAATTAAACAAATACACATTAAGTTAATTAAAACTCAACTTATTATAATGTGACTGACGTGTATTCAACCTTTTGGGGGGCCCCCCTGCAGCGCCTCTAGGGATCTGGGAATCACTGAGCTATTTGTGCATTAATCTGTAAATATTCCATTTTCTAACTTTTTTAAGGAAAAGTCAATAAATCAGTCTTAAAAATCCCTCTGAACAAACTTTCAGGATATTGTTGAGTACAAGACTGTAGAGTTTGGAGTCTGTAGGAGCTACTAAAGTCACAACATTCTAAAGATCATTTTGGATAAAGCATAATTGTTTTAAGAAACATTTTCATTTAGAGCCTTACACTCACATTTTTCCAGAAAATGACACAAAACTAAATTTTCAGGAAGTGTTTTCCCATATTCATTCTGTAATGTTACATTCAATATCGATATTTTGTTTTGTTTTGTTTTGCGGCCAGAATCTCCATCTCGGTTTATTGTTTGATCAGTTTGTGAATCCTTTCACTGACAATGACGATAAAGCCTATTGCAACTTGGTGTTGTACATAATGAGTGTTTTGCATAAGGTGTTTTTCTCTTTGCCTTATTATTGGCTTGTATTGTATAATGTGTTTTGTTGTAAAATTTGTGACATTGTGCACTGATTGAACGGTTGGGGTGCTGCCCTGCTTGCACCCTGAGGAAGGCCATGTCCGGCTGGAAAGCGTTGGTGCGTACTTTAAGCTTTAAGCCATGTTCTAATAAAGGCTTTTTAGTCATTTTTTCCCACATCATTGTGCCTTGGACAGCCACATAGTCTGTTTTACACTTTTCTACCCAAAGAACCAGACTTTTTTGTTGCAGCATTAAGAAGCACCCACTTTTTTCCAATTGAGTTTTACTCATACATCTTTTTACGCACGGACCCAACACTTCTCCAATTGTGATTTTGATTCTGATTTAAGCTTTACATTTGTGACCAAGTGTCCGATATAATACAACCACGAAGAAGTGGCAGTATTTATTTAACAAAGCTCGATAAAACTCATATGAAAAGTTGCATATTAAAACCGTACAGACAGCCAGGAGATAAATTCATAAAGTGCATAGGGCTATATTAAAAAACAGGTCTTATTGACATTTTGGTCCAAATGGTATGAATAAAATATATTTACAAACTAAAACCAAACCAAAATGGCTGTTGAAAGAGGCCCAGAGGAAACAAACTATGAGCGGACCATGATCAGGAAGAGCTAGACTTGATTAAGGCTGTGACGAGCAATTTGCAGAAAATAGAATAATCAAAAGTCAAGAAAATTGTCCGCGGCACTCTGTTTTGTGAAAAAAGGTTAAAAGTCCTTTATTACAAAAATGGACAGCGTACGCGTTTCCACACTGCATGTCTTCGTCAGGGCATCATGAGCCGACCATATTAAACATTAATATTAATGTAACTAACCCTATAACATTGGCCCAAACAATAACTAAGTCAAAGCTAAGGGAAAACAGTGGCTGACTATGAAACAGCTTTGGCACTGTAAAACAAACATCATGGTGTAAGAGCAAGTCAGAAAACACATCATTCACATTTAGAAATAAATACCTTAGCACAAATATTCACAGTGCATTAGTGCTTCTATGGCTGGGAGCTGAGTGAACAATGGGATGATTATTTTATTGGCTTTTATTTTCTGTTCTCAAGTTTATTCAACTGGCATTTACCTTTTTAGTTCAATAAATCAATATTCACAGTGCATTAGCGATTCGATGCTGAGGCCTGCTGGTGGCTGGGAGCTGAGTGAACAATGGGAGGATTATTACATTGTTTCTGTTTTCTGCTCTTATGTTTAAGGAACTGGCATTGACCTTGTTAGTTCAGTCTGTGTTTTTGAGAAAGAAATGTTGGCCCTGGCTTCCAATCTGCACCGATGGCCCCCAAAGAGAATTTTGTCAGTAACAGCCAATGGTTTTGAGTTTGTTGGAGCACAATGGAAGATTTTTGTGTGTTAAATGGTCCTGGAGTGGAAAACATGATGTTTTGGGTTAAAGCTTAGTTTTAATTTAAAAGGTATATCCCGTCTATTGTCATGAATTACAATTAGGCAAATCTTGGGCGTACTATTAGCCAATATACAAGTTTGTTGTAAATGCTCAGCCACTGTGCTACCATCTCAGTTAATCAATTTAATTCTATAAAGTAGTACAGATTTCCCAGCTCATCGTATTCTACATTTTAAACCCCTTTTTTCCCCCATTAAATCTTTATAGGCTCTGTCAATACGTCAAATGTCTTAATGTGGGGACTTCAAGGAGTTCAAAGTGTGTTTCTCACTATAACTTAATGGAGTAAAGTCTTAAACATTTTTTGCCTAAACAAAGAATGCATGGTATTTATGTTCAAAAGTGCAGTTTTAGTTATAATTTTCCTTATTTGCTTCCATTTTAGCCTCGTCTTGTTTTGACACAATTTGCAGGATAAAATTAACCCTGGGATTTCACCACCGACCTTTAGATTCATTGACAAATTATATAAATGGTCAATGCTTTTCCACCTGCTTTACGCTCTCAAAGCACTTTACATCAAGGAGCCACTCACCCACTCACACTCTGATCCATACACCAGCGTACACAGACACTGGAGGCAAGGCGGTGAAGTGTCTTGCCCAAGGACACTACAACCGTGTGCAGAGGGAGTATAACAAAGAAGAAAATCACACAATACGTTTTATTTATTTATTTTTGTATGCAGACCTGCCAACCTGTATGCATTTTGAGTACCACTTCGCATTTCAATATCCAATTCCGCCAGAACGATGTGTTGCTTTAGAAGTATATGCCAAAAGATACTGACCCACAAGTGTAAAAAAACATGTGTGTGTCGATGCTGCTCTGGTGGAGCTGCTAGTAGCTAAAGTCGAATTTAACATCGGCTGAGACTTTAACATTAGGCGTCTGAAAAATAACATGTTTGCGTTTTATTTATTTGTATAATATGAAAGGGCAAAGGAAGAGATTTGTTGTTTAGGAGAATCCAAAGAGAGAGGTTTTTTTTTAATGAGCTTAACCACATATGGTAATCATAATATTATTTTGGCTATGCTACATGCTGTCGCCTTTACAGTTTTACTAAATAGAATGTATGCTGCCTTAGTATGAGGCCTAATGCTTAGCAATACATTGTTCTTTTCTTGAGTCCTCTCACCAAATGCAAATAGAAGGAGGCGGAGCTTCAGATAGTTAGGCCTAAGCAATCGAGCCATCAGAGATGAAGGGGCACAGTTACCACTTTTTGGTTTATAAAGTTTTGGATACACTTTTAATTTATTATTGTGTGTTTTATGCCCATAAGTCTCCACGTAGCTGATTAGCTGCTATCGTTCTTTTAAACATTTGATATTCATTTTTTTTCAAAAAGTCTATGAAATTTTTGAATGGGATTACTACTTCCGGCACCGAGGCGCGTGCGTGTGCAGACGAGCTGGTGGGCAGGACTATGATGCTCCATAGGTTGCATTCACGTGACATCACAACATTCTAAAGGTTTGAGGTGCAGGGCTGGGAAACTATATGGTAACTGTCAAAATGCAGATTTTTCGACTTGGTTTATGAGTAACATCTCTGTAATTCCTGGGCCCTCATCATTCTTTTGTATTTTTTCAAAAAATGTTGTCATTTTTCTGAATTTTTTGGGGTTTTTTCATACTTTGTCTTTTTTTTTTTGTATTTTTTCTTCTTTTTTTTTGTAATCTTTTCATAATTTTCCTCAATTTTTTTCATCAATATTCCTGTTTTATTTTTTGTAATTTTTCTCACAATTTTTTCTTCGTAATTTTCTTCTTTTTTTTGTCATTTTCTTTCTCCATTTTTTTTTCTCATTCTTTTTTAATTTTTTCTCATTTTTTTGTAATTTATCTTTCTGCATTTTTTTTGTCACATTTTTTGTCTCGGTCAAAAGTCATGAATGAAGTCAAATGAATGGGTTCAGATAAATTCACAGGGACATGGGACAGAGGGCTAAAAACTGGGACTGTCCCGGGTGAACTGGGACCGTCCCGGGTTAAACTGGGACCGTCCCGGGTGAACTGGGACGTCTGGTCACCCTACATAAAATGTAAAAATAAAAATCCAAATTGTTGTTTTTTTTGGTTCAAAACTCACTAAATTGGTCAGGAATTAAAT
>OMNZ01111845.1:1937-28789 GCA_900303255.1 Lesueurigobius sanzi
TCATTACAGTATTTCAAAAAAACAGCTCAAAAAACTGCAAAGACTGCAAAAAGTGATCTCTTGATGAGCTAAATTTGCTTGAATTCAGAATATTTGAATTTATTTGACTTGCCAAGTAAAATGATCTGCCAATGGAGCAAGTATTTTTGCATTTACTATAAGGAAAAGGATATAATTTCAAGTCAATTTCAAGTCTAATTTTAAGTGTAAGAAGTATTTTTTTCTTATTTTAAGTGCAAAAATACTTAGGGAGATAATTTTACTCGGGAAGTCAAAATTACTATAAGGTCAAATATTCTGAATTCAAGCAAATGTAGCTTATCGAGATATTACCTTTTGCAGTGAAATTGTTTTGTATAAAAAGAAAACCTTTGTAACATCATTTATAAAATTGATTTCTAACTGAAATATTTGTTTTTCTCTTTATTGATGGATAGATGTAACTAGGGTAGGCATAATAAGCCTACACCTTTCTTTCTTGTTTGCAATGTACTGTACTGTACATGTATGTAATGTGTTGCATGTTCTCGTGTGAAATAAACCTTCATTCATTCATTTATGGTTAAGATAAGTTGTACAGTGCTTGGTGTTACATTCTTGTATGAAAAGAGCTTAAAAAGTGGAAAATGTATTGATTGCATTACTGCTGCTACTACAGTTGCATTATCTGAATACTCCTGTTACGATTATATTTTTCTCTGTGTACCTCCAGTCACTAAACACAGAAACTGTTTATAGAGTTTTTGTGTAGTTCTCAACATTTTCTACATTGAATAAAAACAAACTTACCTTAAACTAGAAACTCAATTCCTCACAATACAATATCAAACAGACAAAAACACTTCCATACAGCAATATAATTAGCAATATTGTTGAAAGACATCTTGCTGCAATGCTTCTATGTGCGGTCAAACACATTTACACCAAATCCTGATTCAAAGAAATGTTTCAACTACAATTCACCTTTCTAACGATACAACTATGTCACTGACCATGGCGGGAACAGGCTGACAAAGTGAGAAGTGCATGAACCCGGCAGACTGAGAATAAGCACTGCACGATGCAGGAAGTCACAAGAAAGAATCGGTTTGACTCAAATGGGTTAAAGGTGGCTCAGTGGAACTAAATTGATGTGAAAGATGAATTATTTTGACCGAAAAGCAGTGAAGAAAAGATAATATTAGGAATATTTTTTGCCTGTGTTCAACTCTTGGGGCTGCGTGATTCTGGAGCATTGCAATTGTGTAGCTCTAGTTTGCAATTATCTCTTATCAATGTCAAAATCACTCGTTAAAGCTTTATAATTTTAACTTTTCCAATAATATGACGTTCTGATTCATAAATTCCTAAAATGGACTGAAAAAGCTGGAGGCAGATTGAATTGTTTCCCTCTCATTGCCTCCACTCTTTAACCACGGGGGGAAGCCATTTTGATCATGTTTGTGAGCTGAAATGGGCTACTCCTCCTCTCTCTCCCTCGCGCACTCGGAGGGGATTATAGTGTGCACAGGCTGCTCACTTTGAGGAGTACGGCTGGAAAACACAGTTAAAACAATCAGGTGGCTCCTCTCCCAGTCTCACTTCTGTGCTCTGCCCTGCGGCCAAAAGCGCCCAACTTCTTCAAGGTAATGTTTGTTCCCATGAAAACTCCAAAAAAGCCCTGCTTTGCCGACTGCTGTGCGAAAACCTGGATGCAACTGGCAGTTGTCTTAAAACAGAACCTAAACGCTCACATACAAAAAAAATCTCTCTAAAAGATTTCCTTCTTACGTTAGTCTTATGTTAAGAAGGAATTAAGACATTTAATTTTAAACAAATAGTTTTTATATCTACATGATTCATATCAAAATAAGGCACTTTATGCATAAAAATTGTCAAAATGTCCAACTTAATATATTATATACTTAACATATAAAAAATGGATAGAGCAAGGTTTAATAACCTAGGTTTTTAATAATAATACATAACACTTTACAAGATACGATAAGACATTGGGTTTTATTTTGTTGCTATATAAGTTGTATTTTGTTGATACATAAGTTTTATTTTGTTGATATATAGGTTTTATTTTGTTGTTGATAAATTAGTTTAGCCTGGGAATACCCATGGTGCTCGCGCTCAAATCTTTTCGAACTGCGACACAGCCTGGAAACCATGGCCCAGATCTTCGCAGGGATTTGGGGACCAATCACAGAACGGGGAGGGACAGCAAGACGATGACGCCTACTAAAGGACAGACTGGATTGGGTGAGGCTCATACGTCATCGAGTACAATTGATACGATTGGCTATGGGCTACGTGCAGATGCATATGATAGACATTCGTAACGCCCAATAAACGGCTACGGACAATCATAAACCACACCTCTCCTACGAGAAAATGAACGGGTGATTCCCAGACTAAATATTCACTTGTGATATTTAGTCTGGTGCTAGTTTTTCGATACAGTAACTATTTATGGGGGGAAAATATGGGAAAGGTTCCGTTAGAAATGAAATGAGTTATCAAACATCCCTCTCTCAAAATGTTTAGTACGAGACTGAAACATTTAGTATCTGTAGGCAGCTGCTGGAGTGGGCATTTGGTTGAAACAATGTGAGGAAAATGCCTTTTGACAAAATGCCCTTTGAATTTACAATTTCCCATTCAATTCTACAGAGAAACATTGAATCCGTGAAAAAACGAAACACCTTATTGTGAAGATTAGCCAATTTACTTGTTTCCAGGTGACAGTTTAGAGAGCAAACTGAGCCACAACCTGAATATTTAAAAAAAATAATAGTTCCTTAGAAGAGTGTATCACAGGTCTTTGTTAGAAGCAGAAAAATTTTGATATGAGCTTATTTAACTTGGTGGAAAGTAAAACACACCAAAATCTGTAATAAATCTTGTCAGAAGTCCCTAACTGAATGGATTTACTGCAGGGCCCATTATAGTCAAAAGGCAATAATACAAATGAGTTTATGACTGAATAAATGAATCTCTCATCCATCTCAGTCCGTTTGAAAAGAGACAAAAGACAACGGTTTACATCCAGCAGGTGGTTCAAGAGGCACTATGGTTCACCTGGCGATGGTGGCCATATGCCAAGACCCAAAACAAACAATAGGGAACAAAACACATCGACTGTACATGCAAACAGCAGCTAACCACCAGGAACAGGACTGACTCACACAGACAGACAGACAGACAGACAGACAGGTGGTGGGAGGTATCACTGAGGGCTACGAACAGCACACTCGTACCTCTCTCTCATCGCCATGTCGTCCTCTTCTTTGTTAAGTTAAGCTCTCGGGGATTCTCAGCTTCTCATGCACCTGTCCCCGGTCCCCTGCATGTGTACGTCTCCTCCCATGACCTGTAACGGAAGAAAGATGGGTAAATTAAGCATCAAGGGGGCTGTGGGTTTACAAGCAGAAAGTTTACAGTTGGGAGGAGTAAGCGGCTGGCTATAGAGAGGGTTGAAACAAAACTTATATAATATTTTCACTGCACTAACCTCGGGCCATTTTTTTCAAGATTGCCTCTTTGTCTATGAAAATGCCTCATCATGCAAGGTTTTCAAGGTAGAGAATTAAAGAATTCTTAATGTTGATGCTGATGTAAAGCAGGTGGGCTCAGAAGCGCATGGTGAACTTGAGAGACATTCAACATTACATTCACAGTCGCAAGAAGCCACAATATATCACAATCCCCCTAACGCAGCCTAAAACAAAAACAAAAAAGTATGGAACTTGCAAAAGTGCAAAAAATACAAAAAAATCTGTTTAATCTGGATAAATATTTTCTAATTTTGTTCTATTTTAGCCTCGTTTTGGTTCTGATTTTGTGTTTATCAAAGTCTATTTTGGCACAATTTGCTGAAAAACAACTTAATACATTTGGTGTTTAAATAGAATGGAACACACCGTGTTGAATAGGGGTGTTCAAAATAATCCACACATCGTCCAGCCCGCCAGAGAAAGAATAGCATCTCGCGAGAGTTACGCAGGAGTTGCTTGTTTACACCGAAGTCTCACAGAGAGTTTTAGTAGGACACAGGGGAAGGTTTCAACGAGGCAGAGAAGGATTTACGTGATGCTCCCACTAAAGCACACTAAAACTCGCTCTGCTTTTACAGCAAATACTGAGGCCTTGCTCTCAGCTAGCTCCTCTCTCGGCTAGGTCCTCTCTCTGCTTCACTGTTCAGTTCATAAAACAGCCTAGCACTGGAATTCTCACTGCTCTGACACTTAAATAAACAAAATGTCTTATGAAGGTGCATTAGTTTACTGATAAATTGTTTTGAAAAATCACAATAATCGTCCAATAGCTCAGAATTGCCATACATCGGGATCTTATCGTGACCTTTGAATCGTGATATGAATCGTATCCCCAGGTACAAGGCAATACACACCCCTAATGTTGAAAGTAAAATATAGTTTAGTACAATATAGGAATAATATAGTTACTACAAAATTGCACACATGTATTGAATATTGCAAGTTTCTTCAATATTGTGCAGCCCTATGACATTGCTACATCTGTATCAACTATTATTGCATTAAGTATTATATTGTGGCCTGGCTACATTAGAAGACCATTATGTACTGTAGGTTATGAATATACTTAAAGCATATTCAAGTTTAGAGTTTTTTTGAATTTGTGGTTCAATTTTGATTCGAACCAACACTAGACATGAAGGACTGTGTGTGTGTGCGTGTGTGCGTGTGTGTGTGTGTGTGTGTGTGTGCGTGTGCAGTGTGTGTGTGTGTGTGTGTGTGTGCGCCTGTTTTTTGAGGAGGTTTGTCAGAGCTGAGATAAAATTGCAACCAGCTGTAATCGCCGTCACGACATCGCCCTTTCCACCATTTGCGGATTACACCTATGTTGACAGCGCACGAGGCTGATACAACTGATACACACAATGATCTATACAGCAAACAGGAACCCAAAATGAATGGAGTTTTCTTTCTCTGGATTACGTAAGGAAATTACCCATGATCCCTTGCTGTTCATTATGATACAAATGATAACCATAGCTCCCTACTTTGTCTGCGTGTAACCCCAAAAACGCCCTCCCCTCCATCCCATACTGCAACAGGGGCTCTTTGTCTGTTCCCCCTGCACCCCCCCCTCCCCCCCATGTGCCACCCCTGCCCTGCCCCGGCCGAACGCTGGTTGGCTGGGACACAGGCATGCCTCGACAGGAACGTTCGCGGAGGGGAAAGGAACAAATGAAAATAGTCACGGCGTATTGTCAGGGGGATACTTAAAGATATGGGGTCGTTTTGGAAGCAAATTCATGCCTAAATGTTGGCGGTGGGAGAATGTGTTTAAGGAAGGGAAGAGAGGCAAGTATTAAGTCTGCATCCTCATTGAACACAGCTTCAAAGTTGGACTATTTTTGGTTGTACGCTAATTTTAAACAACAAAGCAAAGTCTGTTTTTTCGCTTGTGTAACACCTCCCTGACAAATCAGTGGCTTCTCAGTGAGTTAAAATGGTTGTAATATTCTTTTGTTGTCCATTATTACTTCTGGCTTATCATTTTCTGCCTTGACTAGACTAAATCATAACAGTTTTTGGCCTTTTCTTCTTGTTTTAATATTTGAGTTAACTGCTTAGTCCTTAAAGACCTATCTACAATATTTATAACTTTGTAATATTATTGAAACAACTCTCTCCACATCTCCAGGCTTTAGACAAGCACAAAGAGCCCTCTGGTTTGTTATCGCTTGAGGTTGAACTTTCCTGCGGGCGCAATAGTTAGGAACAACATTTGCGATTTGGGAAAAGGTTATGAAAATAGGCTTGAAGTACATAACCTGTAATTTCTAAATCATGCAAAGAAAACACCAGGTCTGCCCACGGAGGACATAATTTTAGCTCTGGTACCTTTGCAAGTCTTAATAGCATAAACAGTGCTCTTGTGAACGGTGCCTGGGGCTTGTCTCGTTTTGAAAAGGGGAAGAGAGAGAGACAGCGCACGAGAGCCGTGCAGTTTCCCTTTAGCCAAACACATAAGAACAACACACAGATGCCACGCTCCAAAGAGACCGGATCATTAACCCACACTAATCTGCAAACATTATATTTATTGAGACGCCTTTTCAGTCTAGGAGCACGTACAGTTAAGCCAGTTGGTGAGTGTACATAATACTGTATGTGCAGTGGGAAATCTTCAGTTTCTACAATCATGACGAATGGCGGGGTCCTTATTATTGTGATATTTTTCACCCATTCCCAGCCTCAAAAGCATCAATGAGACTTGTGGAAAAAATCTGGACTGTGACTAGATAGAATGATGATTATTTAAAAAATATGCCAAATGTATTTCAATAATATCAGGGTATGTAAACTTATGCATTTCATAGAATATGAATGATAACACAAAAACCTTTATTTCACTCATGGTTAGTGGTTGCGTGAAGCCATTTATTGTCAAAAAACCTGTTTGTTTTCAACTAGAAACTAGCCAAATGTCCCAAGAGATGTAGCAAATAGATTGCAACGGGTCTCCTTGGTCCTCTCTTTGGTCCTCTCCTTGGTCCCCTCCTCTGTCCTCTCCTCGCTGCACACCCACTAGGCTAAATAAAATCCAGGCATTCCACACACAAGGAACAGCCAGGCATTTTGCCCCAGAGAGTAAACAGTGACACATACTTTTCCGCTGGAGCACAACTGGTGGCCGTTAGCCTGAAAAATATTAAAATGTTGCATCTTTGTATAGGCTGCAGTGAAAAAAGTAGTGGCTTATAGGCTGGAAATTACATTATGTTAAATATGAAAAATGTCTTGGGGGCCTGGTCAAATGGTCTCGCCGGACGTTCGCCACACCTGCTCTAAACCATAAAACACATATTTGTAATGAGAATATTTATCTGTGAGTGAATAAACCAAAATGTTGCTGTATTTTCAAGTATTTGTTAATTTCTTTCATTTAAAGTAATCATGCTCTCATCAGCAGTTACCACATAGCTAATTAGCCGCTGTCATGCTTTTAAACGCTCAAAGCTTGAATGAAGAAAGTCTATGGGGGAAATAAATGGGACATTTCCCATTTCTTTCCTGAACCAGAGCGGGTTTCGTGGTGGGCGGGACGGTCCACTGTTTTGTCTGTGAGACTGTACACTGGCGTGACAAGGCTGCTGGTGCCTCCAGTGTGCGCCGTGACAGACCGTCACAGAGCAACGACAAAGGCAGAAGTGTGTGCGAGTTTACGTGAGTGTGTGTGTGTGTGTGTGTGTGCGTGATATGGATGTGATGCAGCCTTGATCTGCGTTCCTGCCTTCTCCCGGACCCCTGCCGCGCTGCCTTCATTAATCAATAGGACAGATGAAGACAGACTCCCGCCGCGCTGTGAGGGAAAACGCTAGCTTGCACGCGCGCGAATACAGCGAATACCCTCGGGGAGAACGTGGCAGACATGATGCAAACCTCCAAGCCTCCGTGCCCACACAAGATCACCAGCTCTCTCAATGCGCTTTCTTCTCAACAACAGAAGTAATGCTTTGATACGCATCAACTGTAAATCTGAGTTGGTGTGTGCACATGAACTTTTACAATGAGTATTATGTCGGGTTTTTTTTTGCTTTGCGTCATTAAAAAAAAAAAAGGGTGGGGGGTGACATGCTCCTAATTGTCAGCGTAACACAGACAAATCTATGTTTGACAAAAAACCTAATTGCGATTTTGTAGAAATTGTGATTGCGATTCGGTTTGCGATTTTAATACATTTATGTTATGTATTATTCATGCAGTTGAGTATTGTCTAGGCATGGGATGATTTTGTCTCACGATATGCTTATCACGATAATTATTACAAACTTTCTTAGAGTGAATTGAGTTTGGACTGATAGTGTGGACTGATAGCCATGTGCTCTTCCTCTGGTTTCATGGCCATTATCATTAAGTAATGATTAAAACTTCAGTTTTTTAAATTGCGATGTTGATTCCATATCGACTAATTGTGCAGCCCTACTATCTGTCCTCAAAGCAAAACGGCAACCACTCCCAGCAAAGTTGAGAGCAAAGTTGCGGGTCAGGCCGGAGGAGAGCTAGGCTAATACGCTAACAGTGAACTTTGCTAGTCTTAGAAGTATTTTTCACCAATAAAAACAATATGAATGACTATATTTGATTCCATAATGCAGTGTGGCTTGAAGTACTTTATTTAACCCGTTAAGTCTCATTGATTAATTCTAGGTAAGTTAATTCATTAATTCATCCACGCTTTGTTGTGCAGCCCACTTTAGCATTTTGCAGCTAGCCCAATCCATACAGCAATCCTTAGCGGTTCTTACACGGCAAAAGTTTCCCGGAGTGCTGGTGAAACTAATTGAAGCATGCCTCTAAAAGATCAACCAGAAACTGAAATATACCCGTACAGAGACATTAAACACTCAATAGTACAACACAAGCGCGATCGAGTGCACTTCATGTTCTAAGAGAGGTGTTAGCTTGCAAAATGTGTCTACTCAACTGTGTAGTACAAAGACCTCGTGGAATGCACACTACATACTCGCTATGAGAGGAGCGTGCTACTTTTACTCATTACAATATGCACATTTGAGTCAGAATACGCCGCTACACCACATGAAAACTAAACATATGCTAAAATGTATGCAAAGGTTTTTTTTTAATCATAGGTGGAAATGCTTGTCTCACAAGCATATAGCAAAATATTGAACTATTAGCATCAGCATATTTTGATATTCTGGTTTAGAAGTAGTGCTCCAGTTGGGTGCTTTGAAAGTATGAACAAAGTGCTATGCTAATGCAAATATTAACATAATAATTTCAGTTTTATAAAAGTCGTTCCAAAACAGTAAAATTATCATAACCTTCCTGATTTGTTTAATGACATTCTGCATATGTCAGATTGCGTTAATGGCTCACACACTGAGAAGAACGCATTAGCAACAGCACTGTGTATGGATTCTGTCTTTCTTTTAGTCGTCTTCTCCCCCAGATTCTGGATTAAAATTGACTGGGGAACAAACAATGCCACAGTGTCTCATTGTTGAAACATTAGTGAGTTTGATGGATTTCTCACACTAGTAATCATAGATTGGAAAAGAGGCAAGCTGTGGCTGCACTGTGTCCTGATTTATTGATGCGTCTGTAGACAAATGAGCATCACTTCCTCTTTGATGGATTCTGTCTCTTGCATGGACGCTAAACACTTGTGTGTAAAATGACAAGCATCTTGATTGGAATTGAAATGAATCATGAGGCAACCTGTTGTTTTGTCATACTGTGCATGCTGTCGTAATATTTCAAATGCGAAAGAATATTGGACATACGATGCATGTTGTGTGCTAATGATGTAAAAATGCTGAATAAAAATACTGGCCACGACACTTTTTAAGGATATTTGCCCATAGAGAACAATTGATATTGTACACATTAAAGACAATCCTAGTGAAAACTGAATGTAATGCAGCATCACCTGGAGAGTCTACCAGTGAGGTATGGTATGGCTGCTTGGTTCGGAGCCTTAACTGTGAAGGACAAAAGCAAACTACAAAAGCTGATCAATGTAGCAATGAGAATTGCACACCACCCCTGCAAGTCATTTTTGAGGACACCACACTCAGGCTGGAACATTTATAGTCATGCTCTTTTATCAGGATTTGAGCTTTTACCTTCATGAAGAGCTTTAGAGCAATTAAATTCCAAAGTACAACCTCAGATTGTCCTTTCTCCCCACAGCAGTCGTCTTCCTAAATACTTTTAGCTGGTGGCAATTAATGATGCATTTTTGGTTGTAATCGGACACGGGTCCTTGTCCTCTTAATTAGTCCAATGTAAGGGATGAATTCTTGCATTTGCAACTTGCTATTTAATACTTTTAAATTGTGTTACTTTTAATAATGTGGTGACTATGCAAAATGTCCAGCAGTAACTGACATCGCAAACATGAGTTTTATTTATGAATGTGGGAGATGACTGTTGAGTGTGTTTTTCTGTTATACTTACAGTATGTAATCCATCTCTTTATTGTCCTCTTGGGACAATAAAGTTTACCTATATTACCTTATTTTCCCCACAATGCACATTAAAAACACTTGGGAAGTTGCCCAGTGGTTTAGAGGTTAACACTCAGCAATAACGTAGTGGGTTCAATTCCAGAAGTCAGCACGATGATATCCTACTTCCCAGCGGTTCAAGAAAGGCCCAAAGTTGATAGTATTATACATGCAATTGGTGATTACATGACAAAAAAAAACATAAGTTACTCTATATGGAATAATCACTCCAAATTACACTTATTACGTGTAACAAATAATGTGTGAGGGAAGGGAACCTGCTTTGCCCAAGTTGAATATTCACACCGTGTCATTTGACATTGTACGGGCCCCTGACATTCTCACAAAGGAGCCGGTGCCTCGAGGGGCCAGATGACAAACACTCCTAAACCATGGCCAGACATAATCCACCCCTCCCTCCCTGCACAAGGGGGACTTATTCAGACTATATTAGGGAGGTGAGGGGAGGCCAGGCACCTAGGGACTCTCCCCCCATAGCCCATTATGCCTACCAGCCACGCTACGCCCCAAAACGACTGACCCAGACACATCCAAAAGCATTTACAAGGGCGGCTAGGGCTGCGGGTTGGAGTAGGTGACCAAAGTGCAAAGCCCTTTGGGAGTTGTAGTTTAATCGTCCATCATCCTGGTCCAAATTAAACAAGCTTGAGCACATTCGAGGATCCGTGCAACCCCCACCGTTTTAACAGATTGGCACGTTCCGGAAAACAAGCCACTGATGCAGAATGACGAGCGGGACCCCATTGTCTCATTATATTGCCTTCAATTAGGCAAGAGATGATGGCGCACAATGAGCAGAGCATTTGTAATCATGAGCCTGGCAAACCCATGCTGAGAAACAGAACTTCATTATGCCCAATGGTCCCCTCATTGCTAATAAAAATGTTTGGTTTATCCTCAGGAAGTTGAAAGCAGAGATGGTTTGCCAAAGCACTGGATGGGAGTGGGAGTTTTGGAAAGTGAAAGGAACACAGGTAAAAATAAAATCGCTGCGGGGCAGAAAGAACACAGGGTGTTTTTGATGTTAACATTTGCCACATGGATGATTAGTCTTAAAAACATCCACAGGCTAAAACATACAATTCATTTTATTTTATTATTAGCTTTTATTAGCTATACTTTGTCAGCCACAAGGAGTCAAATGTCAATGTGCCAGTTTCAGGCCTGGCTAAATGTTATGCATCTGACAAAAAATAAGAACATTTGTACAGCAGAATGATTAATAAAGCATAGGAACCACAAGGCACCATTATTCTATATTTCCTGTAATGAAAAAAAAAAAAAAACTGCAAATGCAAACTTTGCAGTTTACAAGTTGATTTGGTAGATATTTATATGGCGCTGCAGTCACGACGTACAACAGCGAGCCTATGAATCACTGCGTTAGCCCAAGACATCACTTCTCTAATGCATTTTAAGTGTATCCATGATGCCTTTTCATCTCCAGGCGCATAAATGTTGTACAAGCTCCGTTCTAAGAACATAAGCTGTGCAGAGCTGCTGTCAGCGCAGGGCTTAATGTAAAATATGGAGAACGTAAAAACCGAGAGCACATTAATGCATTCACCTGAAGCGTGTGGAGCTGAGGAGGGTCTCTAACCCCACATCTTTGGCTCAACCCTCACCATTTAAATCATGCTCCTTTGTGGCTGCTCCCCGCTGATAGAACCATCCAACCGGACCAAATACCACTTTTCATAAAAATTGTGCAAATCATTTATTTCAAACTGGATTGTGTCTGCATTGTCCCTACATCTCTGACCTCTTCCCTCTTTTCTTCTCTGCTTTTCACATGGAATAAAAAGCTAATCTATGAAGAACACTTTCGTATGATGTTATTGACTGTCCAATGGAAAAACAAAGGTGCTTATGCTTTATTGCATGCTAATCCATATATTCAACCAATTTCCTTGTTAGTTATGAGCATGTGATTAGTCAAATGTGTTTTGTTTTTAGACGGACATGTTGGCCAATCAGAATTATCGAGCCTTGGCCTGCTGGCAAATCAAAAGCGTTTGCAAGGAAGCCAGCATGCTCTGCAGTGCACCGTATATAAACACCACATGTAAGAGTTTTAATGTAAAATGGCAGAAGGAACTTTTCCGGAAAGATAGGATAATGGGGAGGACGTGGAACAAAAGATCGTCAAATGTCAAGCCCTAGTCCATTCAGCTTGAGCCTCACACAGAAAGAAAGAAATGACAAAGTCTGATCATAGCCTTCATTGTGAATAATATAAAACACAGTGTGAACAGGTAGCAATAACTCGTGTGCTCTTGTCTTGTTCATCCTTCTCCCAATGCTGCTGTTTGTGTGTTTGTACAGAGCTATTGAACTTTTCTTTCTTATTAATCATGAGCAGCATGAAGCCAAAATTTAATGAAAAAGTGTTCAAATATATAATAGCAGTTTCAGAAACAAATTTTACGTTTTACTACATAGCAAAAATTCGGAATATCTGACAGAAAAATTGCATTTAGGTATTTTGTCAATTGTACAGTCATCCGTGGACACTTTTGGTCCCAACCCACCAGTTGAAAACCACAGCGTGAATATATTTTCTTATAATGGTTGGTCACAAATGCATTCTGTTGGTTTATCCCTCAGTTGCCACAATGAATGAGTTGTCAAAAAGGGGAAATATGCATTTGGGCTAAAGCTTGAACCAGCTGCCCTTCAGTAGGAGGGTGACCAAACTTACTGTGTCACATGCAGCTGTAAGCATTAAATGAATCCAATCATAACACAATTGAACTCAAACATGCATATTTTCTTTCTATTCTCACTCTAAGGATTACAGATTCTGCATATCAATCCTCATTTATCTCTTCAGCTGTTGTGCCTCATCCCCACAAACAGAGGCCAACCACAGGAGCCGAAAACATATTTTCTCTCCATATGCGCGCTCCGGTCGGTGCCTGGAAGAGGGATATCTGTCAGGTCCTGCTGCCCTGGGGCCTGACAGGCTTTGGGGCGAGACCTCACACTTCCTTATCTGATTCCAACAGACGTGCAGAGATTATAGCCGTGCCAGCAAAAGCCTTTGATTTGTCTAAGTGTATCCCTGTGCGCTCACACTGCTTTATTGATCCCTGACAGGCCTCATTTTGTTCCCTGGCTGAAGGAGCGCTGAGGGAACGCTGTAGTTTGGAACAAGATCGGCCAGATGTGGATGCCACTGAGGTGGCAGACACAGAGCCACTCACGTCTATCACAGTCGTTTTTCTGCAGAAAGAATTTAACATTTACTTTACTTTTTGTTTTGTTTTTTACAACCAAAATAAAAGTTATCGCCTTTTACAGCAATGTTATGAGTTCAATGAAAGACGACAGCTAACTGCTTGTATATACTGAATGACCAGGTTACTCCATTCATTCATTATATACTGAATGACCAGGTTACTCCATTCATTCATTATATACTGAATGACCAGGTTACTCCATTCATTCATTATATACTGAATGACCAGGTTACTCCATTCATTCATTATATACTGAATGACCAGGTTACTCCATTCATTCATTTTGCTGTGATGGCAAAAACATGACATGACAATGTTCAAGAATGGATCTGGGGCCATAGGCGCAGACTGCCAGCCACAGTTTCATCAGGATGCTCCAGGGCAGCTGCAGCCTGGCTCCCGCATGGCTGCAGAATGTCAGTGTCCTTGAGCAAGACACTTTACATGCCTTGCCCATGTGATATACTGTGTGAGTGAATGTTTTCGTGGTGATCATGAGACCTAATGGTGCTGATTGGCAGACTTGCTTCTGTCAGTCTACCCCAGGGCAGCTGTGACTACATTAGCCATAACAATTATTTATTTGATTTTTAAATGTTGCCATTCCCATTTTGTATATTAACAGTCTGACACCAGGGCACTAGTAAATGTTAACTTATTTTGAATTACATGCTGAGGTCTAAAGGTCTAATCCCATCCCGCTCCACCATTAATATTCAAAATGTGTTCTGGGATGAATTTTACTCTCATAACTGCAGAGAAAACTGAAATTACAGATGCTTTCTAATTTTATTTCGATCCTTCCTGTTGCCTTCAGCGCCCGTGTTAAATATGTGCCTGTCCTCCGCAAAGCGCACATTCCTTTGTATTGCAGTGGGGGTAGCATCTGCCGCGTCACTCCGCCCAGATGGCAGCAGAACGTATGTAAATTGGTTCATTAACCTTACAGTGCTTTAATCAGCGGGCCGTGCACTTGGGTTCACACCATTCGGGTATTCTTGAATTTTATTAGCGCCCCTTAATAGCATCAGGAAACTTTCCGCTTATGGCCTAAGGTGGTTGTCTTCAGCGTTATCAAACACAGTTGTAATTATACATGACATCCCTCTGATTAACACCAGTAAAATTATTGCACCATGCCAGATCCTCTTTGCGCTCATTCATATTTTAGAGTGGGGAAAAATAAAAAGATGTTATCGTAGCCTGGTAGGGTGCCCTTGCCCCACTAAGCAGGCTTTAGATCTTTAACCTTTGAGGGCAGAGTGGCATAGCGCTTATCAAATGTGTGTGAGAAAACTGTCTGAAGCTGAATTCAATGAGCAGCTTTGCCCGCGTCTATGCCACACTGTTTTGACCTGATCTAATGCTGGCACTGGAGAATGTGAGCTATTTTGATCAATAGTCTCCAGTAGGGCTGGGACGATACGCTTTTGTTACAATACAATACATATCACGATACATAGGGGCCGATACGATATGTATTGTGATCAAATATATTCAAATGCACACATTTTTATGACCAATATGTAGTTTTTTGTTATTTTGTCTAGAATGGAGGACGTTTTAAACATTTTGACTTTGTTGGAGCTGATACGCGTGGAAGTCCAGTAAAATAAAGGCTTGTTAGAACATGTAAATAGAGAATTGTTGTTGTTGGAGGAGGAGTGCCTTGGTTCTTTGTTTTTCTCTTGAATTCCCGTCCCCCAACAGCAAAGGGCACCTTCCCCAAAAAAACTATTTTTTGTGGTACTGACTTCCTGAGCACTTTGTTTCCAGTTTTTGTTGGGTTGTGTGACATTCTGCCCATCATTGACGGTAACAAAGCCTTTGTAATATGTGTGATGTCCTCAAAGTATCACAACAAAGACATATTGCGATACCGCCATATATCGTGTCCAATATTCTTATTTCTCACTATATAGCAAACCCCTATTGTTCAGCTGAGTGACATAAAGCTTTTCAACAGTGGGGGTGCAAAGACTCTTTTAAGCCCCTCGCCTTCTAGAATGTGTGAAAAATTAGCCAGCGCTGAGTGGCGGCGTGCAAGCTCCAGCAGTGAGTGCTTGCACCTGGAGCGGGAGCAGCGCTGCCAGGGTTCAGGGGTCACAGCGCAGGACTAAACAAGATTGAAGTTCTCCGTCCGTCCGTCACCCCCCCAAGAAACCCAGACAGCCCCTGCGGCATCACCCCTCCACCGCCACCACCACCACCCGAGTACCACGGTTCACCTCACATTTCTTTCCCTCTTTTAGGTGCAGTAATCCATAACCCACTTCACTATCAGCTGCTCAATTATGCCTCCCGTCCGGCCCGTTTTTTCTTCCCTCGGATGGAGATTCAAAAACAATTAACCTCTTCGCGGCTGGGGACTTTTCCCAGGGAAGGGCACATGCGCTGGTAATTTAATGACTCCTCCATTTTGCATTCCTGCCCTCGCTTCGCTGCTCCATGTGGAAATCTGGTTAGCAAAAGTGCTCATTTGTCCTATGGTGATTGGTTATTGTCATTGGTGATGCACTACTTGGACACAAATTTGGTCCTACAATCCTTTTAGCTGTTAACTTGTGAGGTGCCGTAGTAAAAGTGAGGTATAGGCTTTGTTGCTGACTGTAGGAAAGCGATTCATTTGGTGATAAATCCGCAGTATTTACACTCCAAGATGGTTGCATTCATTTTTGTAGACAATATCCTATGAAATTACATCTCAATATATTGGTTAGGAGTTGGGACTATTGTTTATTTGGTTGGGACAGTGCATGTTAATGAGACAGGTGCATGTAAACACACCACTCTGGATTGTAGCTTGGGCTAATTTCACACTCGGACACACAAACACTTTCATTCATCCTGATCCATTGTACATGTTTTCAGTGGTAGGAGAAACCGGAGCACCCGGAGGAAACCTACGCAGACACAGGGAGAACGTGCAAACTCCACGCAGGAAGGCCCCGTCCTGGCCCGGGACCTTCTAGCTGTGAAGCACGAGCGCTAACCACTGTGCTACCGTGCCGAGGAAACTGGGGGTTCTCTAAAACGATTTGATTAATATTTAAAATCATGTGGTCGCACTCATATAGAGGCTAGTTGATAATATTTCTCTACAGGCTTGAGGATGCCACAAAGAGCGCACTCATTTTTTTAAAGTGTTAAAGCGGCTTCATAGACACGTCTTCAACCCTTTCGTCATCTCGATACCGCTTAGACCTCAATATGTTGGCCCATTCTGACTGGTAAATGTTATCCAACGCGCTGCACTGTGCACAATGTACCAGGCCATTTTCTATGACTGGCACCATTGCACTATATTAGACTTGGCGCATCCCCCACCTCCTCCGCCTTCCATAAAATCGTCTTCTTCCCCTTCGTTACGGCGGGGCCTCCTATTCATGTGCAGGTAGAGTGCCTCAAAGTGCAGGAGGGAGGAACAGCTTGTTGCAGCCATTGAGTTTTTATTGCTTCCCTCTTCAAAGCACGGTGATGGCACTGGAAGAGACATCCTCAACCTCTCTGATGCCATGATACACAAGTACACAGACAGCCTGAGTTTGGAGAAGGATTTGGACCAGGGTGCGCGCAAATCCTCAAACGTTTGCTCCGCGCAGATATTAGGACATCCCGGAATTCCAAATTGGTGTAAAACATAATCTTCAAACAAATATTTTTAAATGAATACATGCTCCGTGCCTGGGATGAGGATTAAAATGATTTGTGGAGATTTCTCGCCGCTTTGGAGATAAGGCGCCGCACAAAGCCCGAGCGCAAACCCAGCCATCTTCCAATCGCGCGAGCTAATTTCTTATCATGGCCACTCCAAAGCTGCTGAATGATGGAATGCCCAACTAACACAGACAAAAAGACACTACAAACACGTTAACCAATCTTAAATAAAGATCTATCGCAAAGATGGACCAACCGCTGGCATGCGAGTAAAAACACGAGACAATCCAGACACTAAAAAGTGGAGCAGCTGATGAAAAATTAATAGGAGCTCGGATTATTTCACACAATTCTTTCTAAACAACACTAAGTCTATTCTCAATGACCGTCTAGTAAAAGTGCTAGCCCAAAACGTGCGTGCGGAAAGCAGCTCGCGTCAAATGAAGTAGATTGGTGGCACTCAAGAGAACAGCTGAATCCTCTCCCTCATACACAAAGACATAGAAGAACTCTTTGATGTTGCCTTCAACCCTGCTGCCGTCTATTGCAGCTCTGTGACTCACCCACATTCAAACAAGCAACACAGTGGCAAGCAGTAGCAATGAAACCAAGCTAAATGGGCGCCATACACGCCCCAGACAACAGAATTCTTTTTTTATTTCTTAATTGCGATCCTAGGACACTGTAAGAAAGATAGGCAAGAGTCAAGCCAAGCCAACAGAGCATCAGCGCAGAGACAGATAGGGAGGGGAGGAGACAACCGAAGTGGGGGGGTGCAGTAGTTCTAGACAGACAGGAACTTTTCTTGATCATTAAGTCTAGCCTTCAGGTGCTTGGGGTCAGGCTGACAGTAGGTGGTGGTTAGGGGGTGAAGGGGTGGCGCGGGGATCGAAGGGAAAGAGGGGGGCGAGGGAGACAAAGAGGTGCATCTTCATACCATCGGAAAGAGATAAAGGTTATAAAAATGTCACTACACAACCCATTTGCTGAAGTGACTTTTTTTTGCCCTTCTTGTATGTGTGTGTGTGTGTGTGTTTTGTATTTGCGTGTGTGCCAATCCCCTGCTTTCTCAGAGCCGAGCGCCGCCTCAGAGAATAGGGCAGACAGATTTTATAGGTCCTAATTAAAGCCATCTGAAGCCTTTCCAAACATCAAATGGCATTGGTCCCCCCTCCTCGAGCCTGTCTTCCACTGATGCAAAAATCAAGAACAAAATAATACCCCCCCCCTCCCCTTTTTAGCCACTTCAACGTTGACATAAATCTTGCACTCACTAGGACTCCCTAATTTCAGACCAATAAAAAGGATCACTGACTTGACCTCCAAGAAAACTGTCAAAATGCCTCAAGTCTAACATGAATTGTTTTGAATATATTTTCTTTTTACTGAAATAAAGACAGAACTGACACGATAAGAGATCCACCCTTGCGCTCAGCTGTTGAAGTTAAGTGCAGGCTTGTTCAACACTAACTACTCATTTTTGCCCCCTTGGCCCGCCATAATTGTCCTCATTGAGCAGTGGGGACCGGTTGCACAGCCTGTCTGCCTGGGTCAGCGGGTTTACCGAGTGCGTTTTTATCTTAACTTCATGCGAGAAGAGAAAAGCTGCCGCCAACAGTTTTACGCGCAGAAGTTGAAATGGCATTTATGAAACACCATGTGAATGTATGAACTTTATGAAAAATTCTGAAATGGATGGAAACAGGCAGAAAGGATAAGAGCGCCAAGTTTCGCCTCCTAAATGAGTAAAAGCAGCCATCGTTGTGGTTAATACTAACGGGGAAACCCTGATATTAAGTGATATAACGGCGTACTTACATTTCCATAACTTCGTGGCGTTGTTGTCTCGCGCGCGCGATCCTCCGGTCATGTGGGCACGGCGGGAGCACTTCAGCACTTCGGAGTTTGACATGTTTGCGCAGAAGATAAGATCACGGAGGAGACACGAAGGTAGAGGACGTCCGCTGTGTCCGGTGTCAGGTCTGTAGTGATGCGTGCACTCGCCGGGATTGAGTGCTGTGTGGAGAAACGGCGAACAGAAAGGCGTCATGTGACGTGGCTCGGGGTGCGCCATTGGCCAATGCAGGAGAGGCATGAGAAGACTGCTCCGCGCGTCATTGGCCCAGGACGCGTGGAGAGGCGCGCAGGAGGCGCTTACACACTCCGGGGCTGTGCACAGCAATGCATGTGTGTGCAGTTCATCATTTTTTAGCAAAAAAGGAGGAGGCAGTAAGTAACAAATTGTTCCAAAGAGCTGTGCTTTTGTCACTCGGGGAGCTGCTAAAGGACTCTTAGCTGACACCCTGCTGATATTTCATTGAAAACGACCAGATGATTCTGTCCTCGTTCGCTCCTTCCAACACAACTGTTCTCATTCTCAAAAAGTTATTGCTTATTATGCACAATATCTTAAACACATACCTATTTTCAGAGCAGTCACATATCACTGTCAGATAGACAAAATGAGTATTCATAAGATTGGAAAACCTTTGTTCTTTCTCATAAAGTAGACATTTTGTTGAGCAGCATTGTTGAAAGAGAATACTAAATGTGCACATAAAAGGCACAAGGATAGCCATCTCTTACCGTTATTTTATTGCCCTATTACTAATAGTAAATCCCACATTAGACTTGGTGTAACTAAATGTTGTAACATTATTGTTACATGTGTAATTTTACAAAACTGTTCAGATATCCTGGGTAGAGTCTGGGAGTGGGTAAATACATTTTATTTGTTACCAGCACAGCATATTTATTATACTTTCATCCTAAAGTCAGAAAATCCATCCAACCCACATAATAAGATCAAATACATGGCAATAATTGGTGCATCTAATCAATTATTTATCAGAAGTGGAGCTAATTAAAAAAGGAGACATGGAAGCGGAGGTGGGAGGTTCCTCTTGAAGATCCCTTGATGTATGCAGACAAAGAAGGTTATTACATATTTATGCTCATGTTTTCACGTCGACACAGTCGGAATGTGCACATAAAAGAACATTGGGAGCCTTCTTGCGAGTGAAGAGGCAGAGGAACCCAGGGCTGGGTGTATAGGTGGGAAATAGAGCATGTGTAATGTGGAGCTGCACATCTTCGCCCTTATGCCCAGGCTGCAGCGTTAAATCAATATTCTCCAAAGCTTTCCCTTGTTTTCACATCCACTTGACTGCTGCCATGATTCGCCACTAGGGTCGACTGTGCCGCTCCCCGGTTTTTGTGGCACTTGCACCCCTCCTTCCATCATCTCTCTCCTCTTCCCCACTTCCTTCAGTTCATGGCTTAAAGTGATGGTATTTACGTTGTTTTAGATTCATTCTTATCAAAATGTTATATCAAAATCCGAGAAGAAATCACAGAGAAGAAGAAGAATACACCTGGACTGTTGAAACATGTTTGGATTTGAATTGTCAATGCTATAAGAATCAATTTGGTCATAAATGTCACATCTTTAACCACTCTCCAATTTTTGTGGCGCTTGAATCCTTCCTTCCTTCCTTCCTTCCTTCCTTCACTTCCTTCAGCTGGTGACGTGTAATCACGACACAAAACATTATCTCTTTTGCTTCGCCAACACTGTGGAACGATGATTATTAAAACTGCTGGGAGCACGTCCTTGTGTTCTAGGCTTGATACAGCGGCACGCAGAAACAATTGGTACGGCTTTAGGTCTGTGTCGTGTTTGTATTTCGCTGAGCGGTTGGGTGACTGTGGCTGCTGCTGTCGCTTGAACTTGAGTGTGGCATAAATGAAGCCAATAACAACCTGATAAGGAGTTGAAGACATCGTTCCAATTTGCAAATATTCTCTGCCTGTCTCATTCCTTCACACAATATTTTTTGTAAAATACAGAAAAGTGGTGAGAAATTGTGAATAAAAGTATGGAAAACGGATGCACTATTCCCTATCATGTAGAGGAGCATACATACTGTAGCGACAATACAACTATTTACAGTTTACATACCCTTTTAAGTTTGCATACCCTTATAAACTTTATAATATTATAATCTTTGGCCATTTTTTATTGATGGTTAGTGGTTGTGCGAAGCCATTCATTGTCAAAGAACTGAGTTTACTCTTTTGAAATCATAATGAAACAGAAACTACTCAAATGCCCCTGATCTAAAGTTTACATGACATTCAACAACTGCCAGGAACATAGTTCAGGAGCAAAGAAAAACTCACTTCAGCTGAAATACAGGACTCTTGGATAGTTTCTAGTTGAAAAGCGAAAACAGACAGGTTTTTCGACAATAAATGGCTTCACGCAACCACTAACCATGAGTGGAAAAAAAGTTTTTTTTCTATAAAAAAAAAGGCCAAAAGATTAGGGTATGCAAACTTAAAAGGGTATGTAAACTGTTGGTCACAACTGTATATTTGTATTGTAGCTAACCATGAGTGTAATAAAGGTTTTTGTGTTATCATTCATATTCTATGAAATGTTTTGGCCACAACTTAAGTGTTCTGTACAGAGGACCCAAAATATGGACTAACCTCCCAACTCACCTCAATTTAAAAAAGCTTTGAAAAGATTGCTTCTGAGTCATTTCCCTCTAGGTATATCTTACTAACTTGTGATTGCCTGTTTCTTGTGTAAAATGTCTTTGTTTCATTGAAATGTAAATTCTGTCATGTTTTTTAGCTATGGTTTTATTCATATAGTTTACTGGAGGTTACCACTTGTTAATCCCATGAGGGTTTTGGGTAACCTCCATCACACTTTTTAAGTTTATTGTTTATGTTGTATTATTTTGATATGTGTGAGCAAAGAAAAAACAAACAAAAATAACATCTAGAAAAAAAGACAATTTTGAAAAAAGTAAAATAAATAATGCAGAGCAGTTTTTGTATAACTTGTATAAAAAGCTAGTGGACCATCATATCCCTTTCCTTGTAAATGTATCAATAAGTAATGTTATGCCCTTCGAAACTTGTCTCTCAAAATATTATGTCCAGAGCCATCACATTCACATTAAGCTTAATTTTGCCCATTGTACTTAAAGTGTTAACCAGCGAGTTACAATTCCCTCTTAATCCATGCTATTTTTCTTTAGAGCAAATTGGTTCCTCTGCAAAATGGGTCATCCACTGCCGTCTTTATCTCATGCATTGTGCTGGTATAGACATGCGCATTTACCATCGCACATCAAAGGCTCCCGACTCCGACATTACACCATGCTTGTCTCAAAATAGGATTCCGGCAAATCCCGTTCTATTGCTGTAGTTTGGACTCTTTAAAAAAAAAAAAAAAAATCATTTACAGTTACCCCTTAGGTCGAATCTGACTTTCTTTAATCTACCCAGTAATGTTCGCTCCACATTTCAGAGCATAGAATTTTGTCTGGCTTCATGAAAAAAAAGTCATTCAGCCTTAGTTGGCTGAAAGAAGGTCTGATATTCAGTCAAACACTCGGAGATATTTAACCAGTGCAGACAGGATGTGGAGTGGCGCGGTTCAAAGCGGTGCCAGTCAAGGATGGAAGACAGCGCTGCCTCCGCCTTATAGAGCCATCAGTGCAGTGCCAGCTAATCTTCAGCAGATTTTCAGCCTATATTTAGAACAGTGTTTTGTGAATACTTAACATCATTTCTGAGGGAAGGAGATGATTTCCATGACTCCTAAAATGTGAGACATTTCGGCAAGGCCATGTCTTAGCGAAGGCATTTCAGTCAGTGATTACTTAAACTTTTGCAAAGTAATTCAATCACATTTAAGCACGAGAATGTTCTCATATTTGAAGCCCCGGTGAAGACCTTAATAAAGGACTTTTAATTTATCGTCAGACTGTCTTTGTGCCTTCGACTATTTGTTTGCCCTTTGGAACACTTCAGCTTCACACCATAAGGACCTTGATAGTCCATAATTCTTTCCATTTTATGCTGCTTTTGTCCTAGAAGAGCACCTGATCTTTTTTTTTTTTTTACTAATTTGGACCCACTGATGGACTCACCCTTGACCTGTTTTGCGTTCTTATAAACTAGAGATGCAGTGATCCAGATATTTTTGCTTCTGATACCTGAAGTAGATTTGTAGAGACATATTTGTTGTTTATGTAAAGAAACTGTTTTGAACTGACTGGTCCTTGTTACATTAATATAGAGAACTTCCAATATAAAATAATCTGATTACAAATATGTTTAATCAGTAATTCTGTAACAGTATTTCTCAAACTATACAAACAGAGACCTTCAACTAGGGTATGTAATATGATGATAAAAACTGAATCATAATCTGGTCTCCATGATGATCTGCTTTTATGGGAACATCGTCATATCGTGATTCAGTGTTTTTTATATTTAACACAGCTCTGAGCTCAAACACTTTCTCTCCATTCACTGCTTCTACTGTTAGGATTAAACCAGAACTAAATCAAGAGAAAACTAAGTCTAAACCAGGTCTATCACGGACTGAATCTGGATTAAAGCAGGACTAAACCAAGAAGGAAACCAGACTAAAGCAGAGACTGAAATCAAGGTCTAAACCAGGACAATATCACAGACTGGGCCTGGATTAAACCAGGACTAAACCATGAAGGAAGCATGTCAAAACTCTGGACTGAAACGTAGACTAAAACAGGTCTTAACCAAGACTAAACATTAGGTCTAAACCCAAGAAGAAGCAGAAGGCTTTAGTCGCCTTTAAAAAACAATATACACATGAATTGTGACTTAAACTAAAGAAAATCGTGATAAGATTTTTCCGCCATATCACCCAGCCCTATGGGAGACCTGGATTTGCAGACACAGGGAGAGCATAACAAGTCCACACAGAAAGGTCTGTAATCTTTTGGTTTAGTGTTGATGCATCTTAAAGTTAAAAATACAAACTTTATACTATGTGGACAGCTTTAGATAAAGCTTTAGATGCAAATGCTCCTACTATTTCAACTTTAAGTGTTTTTTTGGTGATGAATAGCTACTTCATCCATTTCAAAATTTAGTGAGTGCTGCAATGCTGTGTGTCCAATCTACGTAGCACTTTCTTTTAGGAGTCACAGTTTAGACTGGTCTTCTCTTGGTTTAACGGCACAGAGCCCAAGTCCCTGCACATATGTGTCCCGTTCAAGCCTATCACATTGTGTTAGCATTGTTTTGCAGCATGAGGACGCCTCAGTCCGTTTCCAAACTGGCACAAACCCTGAGCCTCCATTCCCCTGAAGACACACTCCCTCCCCACTGACCGCCTACCGCACTGTCCTTGTCAGCCCGGTAAACAGCACAATAACCTCCAGAACTATTCACTTCTTATACCAGAACCTGGAAAATGCTTTTTTCTTGCAGGCCAAATGCATCATATTTAATACAAGTGTGACTATATGCGTTTCTTCTAACACATTTCAGAGCAAATGTATGTTTATAATGAGAATATTTGCACATGGATGACTGATCTTAAACAAAATAGGACGTCGCAGGAGTCACAAGGTTGCAAATATAAGCAAACCAAAGGAAATCAATAAGGAACATGCCTTTTCAAATGCAATGTTTGACCAGTTCTGTACAAAGCCAAACCAATCTACTTTTATACCTATGTATCATTTTTATTTTTATCCACACAGAAGAACTTCACAAAAAGTCCATCAGTATCACTGTTGAGACGCCCATTGTGTCCTGCCAATGCTGTCTCAAAGTTTTCTTTTTTTCTTTCTTTCTTTCTGCAAATGTCGCCTAATAATCTTAAAGCAATGGCAACACAAGAGAATACGAACGTGCTTTGCAGCATCTCACTGGAGATTAATTTACATGAAGATTATCCAGAAGACAATCTGAGCACATTGCCCCAAAGCCAACGAGCATCACATTGCAGAATTAGTCACATTAGTAGCAATAGTAGTGGAGCTTACCTTTGAGAATGCTCTGTCCACGCAGCACGTCTCGGGGGACGATGACGGTGTAGAAGTTCTGGGAGAATCCTGGTCGACATGGTGCTTTGAAGGGCTGGCCTGCCTTGCTCCCCTGGGGAATGAGTACAGACAGCCGGTTAGGCGTTGGGAAAATAGAGCCGGGAAGGAGGAGTACAGGTCTACAAGCTGGACCATGAACCTTTCACACTCATTCAGAACCTCACCCACTGCAGCTCTGCGAGTCTTAGGTCTGTCTGAGCTTGAATTCATTTACACAATAATACGCTGTGTTCATATAATCGGCCATGACACAGTTTATAAGAACTTTGCAATGAAGAAACAATAGTAAAAGTTAACAAGTTAACACTGGAAAGCCTTGCAATTTATATTAGACATTTTATTCTGGGAACAATGCTTTCTAATACTGTAAAGTCCATTATCAGCAGAGAATATCAGATGAGTCAATCATTTTATTTAAAAGTTTAGTTGTTAACATGGTAAACTTATCTTAAATAGCTTTGACAGCGCCACAAGATCAATGAATAGGAATTGTGATACCTAAAAAGTGGCATTATAGTACATAAAAGAACTGCTGCTAATGAACTTCCTTTTATGAAGGGAAATGCATTTACTGTATGTTTGGATTTCCTCCATGTGCTCTGCTTTTCCTCATCGACCCAAAACATGTACAATAGGTTAATGCTACAGCTAGCTGATTGTGACCATTGGCCTGTTGGCTTGAAATCTCATTTAATTGTAAATTCAAAGCATCACTATGTCAAAAACTTTTCACCTCCCGCATCTCGTTATTTAAAACAAGATAGGATAAGGTAAATTATGCTTATGGTGTAAAATTAGTATTCAATCTCATGAAACAACTCTGTGAGAGTGTGAAAAGCTGATTTCTCGTGATGAAAAATGAAATAAATATATTTTTGTTATTAATAGTGATAACTTGATGCTTTGTAGAATTGCTCAGACTAAACTCCTGATAACGACTCATCACAGCAGAATTCTCCCATTCACATTGATGTATGATGTTACAAAGGAGGGCTTCTTTGTGCAGGGATGGAGCAAAAACATGAATTGGAGAATTCCACTTCCCATACGTACAGGTGCACGGGAACCTGCTCATTCTCACTATGCAATGAATAATGACTAGTACAACTATTGTTGCCCATACATATAGCTAAAATGCAATACGCGAAGTACATTTGGAAAAAGAGAGAAGAAGAAAGAGGATAAATTCTATGGCCATTATATTCTCTAACTCCAGCATCATTCATTATGCGCTCGCTGTCCACAATGACAAAGTCATTCCCATCGCTCTCTTTCACAAAGTCTCATCTTAGAATCCATTATTGCTCGTATTAAAATAAAGTATGATAAGCTCTCCGTAATTGGCTTCTGGAAACGTGCTCATTAAACAGGATTTGTGCTCAAAGTTCATTACAATCTGAGACGTAGCCCCCAGAGAGGAAATGACAGTGGGTAAGTTGATTTGAGACAGCGAAAAGGACAGAGTGCTCCGCATCAACGCACAGCTGCTTTAGAATATATGAAACCATGCTACTTTTAAAACTAGACTTTCTGTAAAGATAGCTCACAACCAAGACGTTCGCAATCCAAATGTCATGGTGCAACACTGCAGAGAGTCTAAGCTTTTTCTTCAATATCTTGTGGCACTTTTGGGTTCATGCTGCGATGCTCTCTGAACCTAAACTGGAATATGCAGCAGTGCAGCACTACTTCAAGCAAAGGAAGGAACTCCAAGTCTTACCGAGGAAGCGCCCACAAGTAAGGTGCAAGCCAGGATGACGCAGCCAATGTTCATCTTAGCAGCAATAAAAGGTTAAACGAAGCGAGACTCGGGTGCCAAAAACACCCCAGTAAATTCCTTGCGTGTGTCTTCTTCCCACGGCGCCGATAGACGAGTGAGCGTCCTACTTGTCTGGCGCAAAAGTGCCGTTGTGACAAGAGAGATGCTGCGCGCCGATCCAGAGCAAAGCTTGTGCCCATTGGTTAGAAGCATCACTACAACCCTCCTACCTGCGAGCAAGAGGAGGCATGGCACCGCGC
>OMNZ01111862.1:2213-13679 GCA_900303255.1 Lesueurigobius sanzi
CTCTGATCTGTACAGGACTATTCCAGGTTTTGCAAGCGATAATACTCTCCTGAACTGGATCTCACAGTCACCATTAGAGACCGATCTGGTAAGCCTACCCGCATTATTTGTTTTTTGTTTAAAGAACTCTTTGAGAGGTGGTGGGGCCATATTCTTGATATTTTTGTAAATTATACAAGCATATTTAAACATATGAGGTGACGAAGACCAATAATCTCTCTATATTACTGACATAAAGATGACAGAAAAATAACTAGTTTATATTCCTTCTAAACAAATCTTTGTAACTAGTATGTCAACAAAATAAAGCCACACATTTAAAACTGGCTCTATGCTTTATTGATATGTGGTCGTTCAAAAACAGGCCTTTTTGAAAACATTAAATGAAAGAAAACTTGCAATACATTATTCATATTTATGTCACTGATCAACAGCAGCAGTTTCAAATTGATATCTCTATATTTAAATGTTTTCCCCGCAGTGTCTCGCCTTCACCAAATGAAATGCAGTATGTCTAGCTCCTCTTCTGTCATGTCACCTGTCATGCACTTGATGTGAATCCAGTCAGACCAGTGGTGCGCCACTAATATTGAAGTAATAATAATGTAAGTGTGCAGACAAAACAATATTTGCACAAAGATGTGTGTTTTGTACAAAATGTTCTGTGTCATCGCAACCCATAATTATCGTGTCCAAATGCTCAGTTTCCCCAAACACAAATGGAGAAAGACACAAAGCTCAGAGTAAAGTGAATAAGTAATGCAGATCTAACACTAATGAGGCGGTGCAGTGATTCTCGTAAATAGAGAGTGCCGAGCAGCCGTGTCTCTGCAGGATTCTGTTACACACTTTCTTAGTAAGGCCTTTGTAAGTGTGTGGAGCTTTCCAAGAAATGCCCTCTGCCTCTTTGACTCCAAAGCATTGGTGTTCAAGACACAACTTGCACCAGCTTTATCTGAAATCATTTTAATTTTTAACAAAATATCATTTTGCATTCCGTGAAGCTAACCAGGCAGGGTGCAGAAATGTGCAAGTGCTACAAATGCTTCCAGTCTGAAAGTACTGAGTAAAATGCATTAAGACAGAGAGTGCATCGGTTTTTATATAGCTCTTTTCTGGACGCTTTACATTGCATTATTCATTGATTCTACACTTGGTGGTGGTAGGCTCTACCACTGCCCCGGGCCACTCACTTTCTCACATTCATACATAGGAAAGGTGGGTGAAGTATCTTGCCCAAGGAATCCCAGCTCCTGCAGGTGGATTCAACCGCTCAACCTTCCGATCATGAGACGACCTGCTCTACTATCTGCACCACTGAAATGTACACAGTTTGTTCTGTTCAGTATGTGCAGAGCCCGCAGCAGCAGTAACAGTAAGTATCGCCTCGCTGCTCCCTCCCCCGCCCTCTCTGTCCTCTCTGCTCTGGGCACTGTCTCCAGAGGACTGACTGTGTGGCAGCAACCCGTGTTAAGGTTTCATAAACACAGACACACATGGACAGTCACATTTTCACTGTTCTGATGCAGACATGTCCAGACACATGTGTCTAATCACCCGATATGGAACCAGCAGCAGCTCATGCACTGTATAAATGGAAGCATGAATTTAAGTTGTTAAGTGGCTACTTCAGCTGGCTCTGCCTCCTCCTCTCCTGCTTACATTATGAGTCTTACGAAGCACAGCAGCTGCCACACGCGCGTAAAATCTTTAAATCCACAGTGGACAGGTAGTGCCACATGTGGGGAATTAAAGCCCCTCCAAAGCCTGGCTCGGGTTATCAGCTGCACGCGACAGCTGCCTGCAAAAGGATCAGCTTTCTGCTGCTTTTTGTACAGTTGCTGATGGATCTGCAGCAAAAAGCAGGAATTGTTCACCCCCTCCCCGAGCCTGCTCTGAGAGGTTTGACTGTCAGGGACAGCAGGGCATTATACCTCCATGAACTCGCTTGCATCGAGGAAAGAAGATTCATCTGCACTGAATGAAGATTTATGAGAAGCAAAACAGGTTGTCCAAAACAAGCATCAGACACTGCTCTTAATTGAAACTGTTTCGATCACTGAGGAGAGTGTGTTCTTTCATAAATGCAGTATATTATGTGTACATCGGCTCCTGACTTAACCTCATGCAGGCCACATCAGGACAGCACAAACCCTGGGGTCGCACTGCGCTCACTGCAGCTCACCCATTCACACAAAGATACACTTTCATATGCAGCATGAGTAAAACAGCAAGTACTTGATCTCTCTCTGAGCCTATCTGATACAGTTTAATCTAGAGACGCAGTGTCTGCACAGACTGTGAGCCACTGCTTCTTTAACAACAACGGAGCTCTGAGAAGCTTGAAGAATGGCCTCTTATCTGTGAACAGCACGGCGGCTGGGAGATAATGACTTATTCATATGTGGACATGGAGGTTTGTGTGAGGGGAACAGTGGTGCATGGGGCTCTCTGTGACTACAGTACATACAGTCAGTCTCCATATCTGCCGTCTTAAAGATAGTGTCCAAGCGTGATGTCATATTGTATCTATGACAGGGATGCTCTATTGTTCCCCACACGTATTCCGAACGGATGGAAGGATCTTGATAAGACAACAGCTTTGATATTGTTTAACTGACGGGTCACAACCGCGCTGGCCTTAAATAAACAGCAAACAAAAGACCTTATAGTGAATCTATTCTGTCACCACACAGGAATCTGAGAGAAGCAAGTTCAAAACAGCTGAATCACTCTTAAGGTACGTGGACAGTACCTAACGCCATTATGCAATCGGTGTTACCATATGAACTTTTACCTGTACACAAATACATTGCCTAACCATCACCACAATAAGAGGTTTCATTACTTTCATCCACTTTCATTATTTTTTCCTCCTTTTTCCTGATATCTTTCTTCATTTTAGCCATAATCCTCTTCCAAAAGGCCATGTGTTCACTTAACCTACTAAAGAGTCCTTGTAAATCTCTCTGTAAAGTATTGCTGTCCTTGTAGATTGCAAGACATTGTGATTTAGCTGGTCAAAAGACGACGGAAATGAAAAATGGCCCGTCCTACTGAAGATGAATGTTTTTTCTTTGCCTCTGTCTAAACAGGTGCATGTGCTGTTGCATGTGCAGGGCTTTTACATAAAGGGCAGCAAACCATAACATGTAGGCGTTCCTTACATAACATTATGAGCAGTTTCCCACAGCTTATCACGTTAAGTGTGTATAAACCAGCATTGACTGTGGCCTGAAAGTGCATATGACACTTTTACACAGTATTCTTAAGTACAATCTACAAAGGTTTGTACATTCTTCAATTCAATGATTTCTATGTTTTGTCGTCACACAAATGTGGTTCATACGGAGCCCGACATGAAGGGACATGAAGAAAAATAAATAAAAAGGAGGAGAAATGTGTCTTAATATTTAGAATGTATTCCTGAACGTCAATGCATATGATATCTGGAGAATATCAGCTTCACGGGAGCACGGGGACAGGTCATGCTGTTTGGTCGGGCGCAGTCTTCGTCTAGACCGGGAGGAAGTGTGAAGTGTCACATGCGCCACACTGCTCCATCGTGGCATGTAACCGCTCCCCTGGTGTGTATATGTTCAGGTCAGGTGGACAAAAATACATCCATAACAAACATTCAGTGTACTGGACAGCCTATACTCAGCAAGCAATGGACAAGCATCATTTTCAAACCAAATTAAAGGTCCAATAGTAAAGGCCCTGTACCTTTACCTTAAATTAGCTTTGACTTTCAGTAGTATAAAAGTAGACATTGGTGGAAAGACTGTGCATCTAAATTTAAAGCATTTTCATCTATTGTGAACCAGCACGTTGATATTACAGTGAGCATAACGTTAGCTGAAATGATTCAACAGAAATCAACAGAAAGATGATCCATCACAGAATCAACTTCCAGCAGAGAATGTCTAACTCAGGAGTCATAAATTAAAATCCATCACCAACGCAAAAGACCGGGACATAATGGAATCCATTTACGATTATATGAAAATAACACTTATTATTTGTTTATTGAACAAATTCCTTGTTTACTGGTTAATAAAATCAAATACTGATTTGATAAGAGTGCAATGAATTATATCCCACAATTTATTTTGTCTATTGTTTATTTGGTTGGGACAGTGCATGTTAATGAACACACATGAGACACATGCATGTAAACACACCACTCCAGATTGTAGCCTTGATCTAATTTCCATCCGTTGTCCCAATTTATTTTTATTCAAATACAATACATTTATGCTTCTAAAAAGCACCTTTCATATTATATAATACAATTTAAACATGCTGCCAATGCAGGCTGTGCTACTGTTTACCCAGCACTGAGTCCTGGTTCAGTCCAGGTTTGGACTTGGTTTCGTCCTGGCTCAGACCTGGTTGTTTAGTCTTGGTTCATAGCAAATAGACTTCCTCTACTTTTTTAAAATAAACTGTAGAGGCTATTTTCCCCTGTGCTAATAGTCACTATTGGTTGAAGGTGTACAGAAGTTCTTTAAGCATGCGTATCTTCTGAAGTACCACAGAGAGTCCAGTAAAGTTGGTAAATTGGTTTAATTTGGCTCACCATGGCTATAAACGCATGGAACATACAGTATCTATTAGACACTGTCAAAAATCATGTAGCCTCTGCACCTTCCAACACCTGGGGTCAATTTCCTGTGCCTTTTATACCTGAAGTACACTCCCACAATCGGTGGACTACAGCATCCCATAGAGGCTGGAGGTACACATGCAAAAGACTCAAAATGGCTCCTACAGAAACGACGGAGAAAAAGCGCTACTGTCTGCGCTTGCATGAAATCAAATGTGCATAATATTTAATTGGATAATTAGGGTTCTTAAGCGAGTTGTAAATAAGTAATTTCTGGGCAGTTTTGAGCAAATTAAAAAGTGTGAAGTAGCAGAAAGCTCCGTCTCTTTCTTCTAATCTGGACTGTTCACTGCTTCGCTACAGTGACAGAGAGAGAGAGAGAAAGAGGGAGGGAGAAAGAGAGAGCAGGCAGTGGCTCAACTTTATACGTATGGGTCCAAAGGTCGCAGACACGGTTTGGGTCCGGACAGGTCGAGGTCCGCTGGCTCCCAACCTCTGGTGTAGATGATCGAATCAAGCACATTGTTCTATCCTAAAAAAGCCTAGTCAAAGTATGAGAGTGAAGCAATTAATAACTTGAACTTAGAGAAACTCAGATGCTCAAATTAAAAAAGTGTGTAGCTCATGTTTTGTTATGCTATTAAAAAAATAGTGATACAAGTTGCGGTTGAATTATTTATGGGGATACTGTATACGGTCTCATCAATCAATCAATTTATTTTTGTATCGCCCAATATCACAACAGGAGTCATCTGAAAGGACGTTACAGACACCAAAAAACACACAAAAAAAAAATCAATATCAAACATCAAACAATGAAATTTGCACTGCAAATTAGAATAGGAGGATAGGGCTCAATGTACCATACTCCCAGCATTGTAGCTCCTATAGAAGCCACTTATGCTGTAGGATTAGCTCATGATTTGTCCTAACCAACATGGATTTCAGCGCAAGCAAATCATTAAGCTTTCAGTCATACAGGAGTTTTCTGTTACAGACAAAGGCTGCTGATGAAGCGTCTTGGATGAGAGGTAAAGTCCAACACTTAAGCTACGTAGTAGAGAAGAACCTTTGTATACAAGTGATTTTAGGTTTTTAAGATGCATATTTGTGAGATTGGAAATTCAAATCTCACGATAATCTATTTTGTAGTGCAAAGTAACCAGCGGGTTAGTTTTTATTAGCATTGCTATAACAGTAGCTCCACGTTGGAAAAACAGTTTCTCTTCCATAAAGTCGTATTGGCACCTGCCCTCGAACTGAAATACAATTGTTTAGCAATTTTATAGGTTCATAATACTGTTTTCTCAAGACATGTTGGATACCCAATTCAATGTAGTTTCATAGGTTGATGTCTTGATAATAATAACTAATGATTATATTAAAACATTCAGTATCTGTACTCTCATTTCTGTAGATACTTCAATTTCGCAGCAAAATGATCAAGAGGTGAAAACTGTACTGCATTTCCAAAGTGGCTTCTTCAGGAACATTCTGCTCTGATTAGGAGCTCGAACAAATTGAGACGAAAGTGAGAAAAGCCATTCTGTTTCTGCAGCCTGTGACATGAGGGAACACTGCTATCATCTGTTCACACTGAGCTGGTATTTTTATCTGTACCAAAAAACTGCACTGGTCATGGTGTCCTCGTGGCGCTGATTCAGTCCCCAAGCCGTTATCACAATAGTTACATGACCGTCTTGTCATTAGGCACACGGAGATAAGGCTGCAGCAAGGAAAGCTCTCAAATACACAAGAATTACGCCGTGCCAAAGCCGAACAAACAGTTTACTTTCGCATAATTGTTGCATTTTCGTATCACAGACCATTTTACCCATCTACGCACTGCTCCTCTTGGCAGGTCAGGGAATGCGTTGAGTTGTTCTCTCAGGCAGAATGGCCTTTGTGCGGCACGTCCGAAAATTGAATGTGGGGCACGGCAATCAGTCGCAAAAGAGATACAGGGCAACAGTAGTCTGCATCTTGTTACACGTCGTCAAACCAAAGTGTTTTCCATGACCTGACCTGCATTCAAGATAGTAAAATCCTTTCATATCTTTATATTTGTTTTAAATTGGCAAAGCAAGCCATCCTACTGTCTAACTTCAGCAATTTGTTCATTGGTGTTTAAGGAATCACTTGCTGACTGTGACTTTCATTACGCGAATGATGTATTTTTTTCTTGCTGTTTGGGCAAAAATGAAAGAAGATTAGATGAATGCACACAACAGGTGACATGCCAATGGCCCAGAGCCAAAGTCTACTGACTATTTTAAAGCCCTGTTGTGTAACTAGATTTGTGAGTTCATATTGTCAACTTTTCCCCATATACCAGTCATTGCAGTATTACAGTAATAGAGCTTGGAATAGAAGGGATTACAGCTGTTGTTTCTGGTGCAATGCTGGATTTCGACCCCCACAAACATTACTATCAAGATGGATTACTTTTTTCGCCATTTAACATCGTCTTGTGTTTTGGTTGGCGTCCAATGCAGTCGTGGCATTTCGCCTCTCAGTGTTTTCGTGTTTATAGATCTAACTGTTCCCCTCGTGGAATATTTATCTCTATTTGACCTATGCATCTTTCGGCCAGTGCGTCAGGGCAAGCCATCAGGAATCGTGGGCGGCCGAAGAGCAGCACCCTGGGATCCATCTCCAGATCTCGAGTGAAGATCGCAGGGTTTAGTAGACAGGGCGACCCGGGGCGAAGAGGGTGAAGAGCGAGGAGAGGCAGCCGGTAAAGGTGAGGTTGGAATAATGCTCCCTGTGCAGCAGCTTGACATGCACTGGGATTCCAAAAAGAACGTGATCTGAAGAAGGCTCTGACGAAAAACGTTCGACTACCTGAGTGTGCAATACTGCTTTTTTGATGCCTGTGCAGCCAGTCATCTAGAAAGACCATGCAAACTCCACAAGAAGGCCCCACCTGGCCCAGGAATTCAACACGGAACCGTTTTGTTCTTCAGTGCTTCAGTGGGTAAATGTGTAGATAAATCGGGTGCTCTTCAGGATCCAGTGGTTTGAGTCCAATAAACGAGAAACAAATATCTCAGATCTCCTCTTTGTTTTTTCTTGTTTGATGGAGCCTTTTTGCTTTGAAGTGTGAATGTACGAAGCAGCACCATGTACCCAAGACAAATTTCCCCATTGTGGGACAATAAAGTATACAATACAATACAATACAAGTGGGAGTGTTAGCTAACAGGAGCGTCTGGGCGTCTGCTCACACCCAATCATTACCTGATATGTTTTATTTTGAAAGACACTACCCCTACACTCAACTCACACTCACCCACAAAAAACACACACCAACCCACACACACAAAAACAAAACAAAACAAAAAAACTTCCTTATTGTCTTGTCACCCCAACCTTTAATGCATGTATACACGTCCCATTCCTTCATGTCATTGTTCTGTTGTCTTGTGATCTGTACTATCTGTATTTGTTTTATCGCAATAAAGGGCCTGCTGATTTGGAGATGGCAATTTTCAGAGCAAAATTTCTTGTAAAATTTTTATGTTTTCAAATACTGTAAAGTGGAATCTTGCGTTTCTCTGATTGGTTAATCCGCCTGTCAATCACTCCCTTCAGAACCAACAGAGATACATACTCTACATATCATTGTAGATGATTGGAAAAGCATGTAGTGTGGCTGGCCAGGTCATCACCATCATTCATCATAGTGTTTCAGCCGTTCATCTGGTCTGCAGCAGCAACACCAACAGCCACTTCAACCTGCCAATCTACTCCTCTAGGCCCTAAGAGACTACATCCTATAAGTCCCTTCATCCCGTTGCTTGCGTACTATGTCCCGAAGTTCACCCCTTGGAGAATAGGCCTGTTTAACATTTACGGTTAAGTGCACACGTCAGAACCCACGCAGGGACTCTGAAAGACTGTAAAAGCCTTGTGTGCTGTTGTGGGGGGCTATTTGGCAATATCTGATTCACCCTTACCCCCCACACATCACTCGACAGCCAACGCGGCCTCCTCTGCTCAGACAGCCTTGTAGCAGGTCCAACATGTGTCCTCTCTGACGTAGGAGAGAGCCGTATCCAGGCACTGTTGCCCCGCTAAACCCGACCTTCGGCGGACAGCCCCGTGAGCAGCGCAGGCCAGGGACGCAAGGTAGATAGAAATGCAAATGCAGAGATGTTTTGGTATGACAAGAGCAGCAAATCCTGATGAGGCTTTTTAGTGAATTAGTTAGCATATGAACAAATGCTGTATGCCTATAACTGTGGAATAATTGTGTGGTTCCCATTAGACCACAAATCATCCTCTCCACGCCATTTTGAGCCAAGACAAATCCACAGGCATAGTCCCGGACTTATATAAATTATTACTATGTTCTTCAAACACAATTTCGCTTATTGAACGGCTTTGGAAAAATGAGCTAAGTGGGATTGGAATCATATATGGTCAAACATTTCTTTTTCGACTAGTAATTGTAATTGTAAAATGTCTAGATGACTATACTGCCCCTGTCTAAAATGGTGTCTAAAATGCTTGATCATTATTCAGGGTTTCTACAGGCAGCAGCAAGTCAAATTTAATGCTTTATAATTAATGCCCAAATACTACATTTTTAATGCCACAAGTTGGTGCATATCCAATATTCATTTCTATATTCAATAGAAACTTTGATAGAATGGAGAACTTTTCAACAGATAGTGTATCATTTCTGCCAAAACTGCAGTCTAGACCTAATTTTTGCCAAACCTCTGAGTAAAAGTAGTTGAAAAATGTTGAAGAACTTTTCTATTTAATGCTTTTTAATTCATTTAAGGCCTTATTTTTTTTACACAATTAATTTAATGACTTTTAATTATTTTTAATGCCCCGCGGAAACCCTGTTATTTGGTAGTGACTGTATTCACAAACCTGCCATATTATTCTGATGGCTGAACAACAGTCTATGCTTTGCACACGGTCATATGGCCATAGCACAACTGCTTACAGACTGCACCACTGTCAGTCCATCATCTGTTCTATTTTCATTTAGTCATCCACTGTACATCCAAACAATGAAATAATTCCACACATACATATAAAGCAGGGGGCTGCCTCAGGGCCGCAGAGCGCTGCAGTGGTGGGGGTATCCCAGTGCAGATGTTTGATGTCCTCCGTTGCCTTTTGTTGCATCAGCACAAGGCGGTCTTTGTGCATGAAGAGCTGCAGAACTAGCGCGGTCTGTTCTGAGTGCAGCCGAGTACAGAGATGTAGGCCGGGCTAATCTGGGTCACATGAGGGATTGGGTTAGGTGAGTGCAAGATGAGGCCGCGCGCTGCAAGAGCCCGTGTGCGTGTCGAGTTGGGAAACATGTTTACAACAGGGAAATCCCATTGATATACAAAGCTGTTTTCCAAGGGAGTCCAGGCAAGACACAATGGCTACAATACAAACATCAATTAAGCATCCAGTGCGCCGGCCCGTGCAAATTTGCATATACTTTTTGTACACCCAATACTGACTATTCAAATGTACCCAACCGCAGCATGTTGGACAGCTATGGACACAAAACACCTCAAATAAAACAACCACAGCCTCCCAGAAGGGGACTTTGATTCCATCTAAACATGAAAATATGTTTTAATGGTGGAAGCGGTGCTAGAATGTACTGTACTGGCACACATTTGGATAACTTGTGCTGAATGGGCATATTACGTATGAAAAAATGCCCACAGAACTAAAATGGTTATGAGTAGAGAGATCATTTTTTCTGATTCTTGTTGCGCACTCCCAGGACAACAAGTGTAGTGTGCAGTGAAATGCCTACTATATGGGGAAAAACACATTTATAGACAGGTTTTAATGATATTGTATAAGTTGTGTAGCACTTATGGAGTTCATATCTCAGAAACTAGAAGATCAAGCATGTGGGATGTATCATTTTATTTCTGTGAGCAATAACATTTGGGGTTCAAGACGTTTGTGCACAGGACTAAAAGAGGAGGGTGTCATGAGGTTAAAGGAGCTGTACTTATTTTTTTTCTTTATTATTATAGAAGATTGTGGTTTGCAGGCATCATGTGGGAAAAGCTATGAGTGCTTTAGAACAGTTCAAAACAAGACGACAACTAACAATTTGCTTGGTTTTAAAATGGGAAATATTCGGTACAGGATCTACAAACTGAAGGTGTGACCCGCAATATATTATTTTAAAATATATGACTTGATTTTGCAGTCTGGCTAGCCAAATAACTCGCAAAAATGCTAATCTAACATGGCTATATGCTTACTTGCTACAGTATATGAATGGAATGTTCCCATGCACTGCCTACACATGTCAACATTGATTTAATGAGCATATAGCAAGATACTTTTTAGAAATGTTGCTGAATTATTAACCCTCTAAGGACTTTTTTAATTGTTATTTTCGCCTAGTATTTTTTTGGTTTTATTGCTTCTGAAACACCTCCTAATGGTGCACCATCAAGTGCTTGGACTCTTTATTATCATAACAAATTGAACTAGTATCATCTGAATGCTGTAGTAGAGTCATATCAATGAAGTAATCATGATAGAAGCAGAAAAACAACACAAAATTAGGCGAAAATTCTCACCCTATATGCAAAACATCAATGGCTATGACTGTGGACATTAGAAAATGTTTTGTGGGTTAGACCTGGCCCAGGAGATGGAAGATAAAGGCTGTAGTTACTGTAGAAATGCTTATTTTTGACAAAAATAACCAAAAGATCTAGGCACTCATAGCACTTTTTTGATTATTATTCCACTAAAATATGCTTCTATAAACATAGAAGGCTATAAACCTGACCTTCTGTGTTTATTCTCCATATATTCACATTTTTGAGAAAAAACTACAAAAAAAATTGTCCTAAAAGTTACCC
>OMNZ01111871.1:2682-15611 GCA_900303255.1 Lesueurigobius sanzi
GTATCGGGCCGATACCACCTCCTTGTACTCGTACTCATTAATAAGGCTCCGATACTAAGGGACCGATACCAATTGACCTGCTGCACCTATGAGCGCAGTAGCAGTGAGCGCACCTCACAGCAGCCTGACAGAGCGTTCACAAACTGAAGCATTCATAAGAGGAAATACAATCCTCCACACAGATCTGACTTATTACAGACTCATTCCCTAATTCAGTTCATGCTAAATTTAGCCCAGCTACAAAGATGTATAGGTGTTTGAAGAAAATGCCTTGTACTCGTATCAGTACTCGTATCGGCAAGTACTCAAATCAAAGTACTCGTACCGGTTTGAGAAAAAGTGGTATCGGTGCATCCCTAACTTAAGGTGAAGGTATACTTTATTGATCCACGTAGGGAAATCTGTTCTCTGCATTTGACCCATCCTGGAAGGAGCAGTGGGCAGCCGTGCCATCTCCCGATGTGGAACCAGGCTATAATGGTCATAATCACCTGGTTGGAGATTAACCTATTGTGCATGTTTTGGGGTGATGGTGCACCCAGAGGAAACCCATCCAGACGTGAGGAGGAAAATGCAAACTCCACAGAGAAAAGGCCTGCACCGTACGGGAACTGAACCCGGGCATTTCTTGCTGTGCCATCCGAGCTGCCAACTTCTTCAATGCATTCTTTAAGTGTAATATCACACGTGCTGATTTGCCTCTTTGATGAGCTTGGCCCCGTCAGAAAGAGCCTATAGCCGTTGTACAGTGGAGGAAGTGGAGGAACACACTAGCGTTAAACTTGAATGACGCGTCTCCTGCAGAGTGGGGTTTGAAGCTGTGGAGGGGACGTGATGCAACCCTCTGTAGCAGGAGGTGCAAGCCTCAGCAGCAGCCTGTACCCCACACAGCTGACAAACTGATGCAAGCATGTGACTCTCTGGTCCCAAATACAAATAATGAATGAGACTTAAAGTTGGATTGAGATGCGTTTCTATCAGAAACCTTATAATACTTGAAAAATCTTTGAGAAATATTGTGCAAAATAAACTTTGAGCTCTTGACCATGTAATAATGTTGTTCCTTGGTCAAAAACACTACTTTGCTTTATTCACAGTTTTCTTCTGGGGAACCCAAAGTTGTCCTCCACATTATTACACCCATAATCTATCAACAGACCTGTTCTGAGCAGTTCAGTGCTCAAAGTGTGTACATCGTGACACAATAGCATGCTATAAACTGATATAAGTTTGTTTCACTGTTTTATAATATGTCATTCCCACTATGGCTTGCAGAGGGCGCTAAAGATCTCTCACTCCTTGCTGTAATCTCAATCTCGAGAAGACAAATTAAAATGGAAACACAATCAGGGGACTTACACCTAAAAAGAAGCAAACCTTTCACTCCCCATCGACGGACCTTCCTCATTGGATTGTAAAATTTAAAACATCCCTTTTGTAAGCTTGGAGAATTTTAATCAAACATATTCCGTCCCTGCGAGTTCACTCTAAAATCACAGATAATCATGTAAATAAATAACAATGGTCAGGTTTATTTTTAGGTTTCGTTATTAATGAACAGATCCTAGAAACCTGGAGTACCGTGCTGCCAACGATATGACACTGCTTTGAACTAATTGTGTCCATCTTTTGTAGCTTGAACATAAACAAAAGCATCTGCTACTACGTACAAAGTCACTGCAAATGTAAAACGACTCATTCTCGCTCTGTCTGGATTTAGCGTAGGTTGTGCAACATTCTGCACCTCCTACTTAAGAAACAGCTTCTTTTTTTTTTTTTTGCACCTCTACAAGGAGCAACACATACAATAGTCTTTCCCAAGCTCACAATGTGCATTTCTAGCGTCCCCAAACGACATCTCATTTAATTCAGCTGTATTTTGGTGATATTTAAGTGTCAACTACCACAAGCTATTTCTTACATTAGCCTCTGTGCACGAAATGTTTCTGGACAACCTGGAACACGGGTTAGGCACATATAAGCTTTCTTGCATTGGCCTACTCCTTTTGAGGACTATTACAGTGTAATCAAGTTCGCTTGTAAATATTTTGTAAAAAAAACAAAAAAAAGTGAGACAAATCAATATTTCCACCTCATAAACAACTACACGCTCCATATTTGTTTATGATTTATATATTTGTTTTCATATGCATTGTTAATTTTGTAAATAAATAGTGACGGATCACTTTTACATTTAAATACACAACCTGTTTACAAAACGAAGAAATTAACCACAAATGAATCAAACACTATCAATAAAAGTGATGTACCTGTATATCACTTTTATTGATAGTGTTTGATTCAATAAACACTATCAATAAAAGTGATGTACCTGTATATGTCCTGACTATATTATTGATCATTACTGGCCTCTATTTACTGTGGAAGCAGTGGAGCACTGCAGCCTCATTAATATTCATGTCTGTTAAATAATATGCATGACGTCATCAAAAGTATCAATATTAGCATAAAAGGAATCCGTCTCGTATCATGCCATAAAATATCGCAATATAACGCAAAACTGATATATGGTCACACCCCTAGTCGTTACCCTAGGACTAGGAAGTTAGCAGGAAGTTGCTAAGCTTCAATCTGTGTAAAGAAACTATTGAATGTTACATAAATCAAAATAAAGGCTCATTTATGCTCCCACTCTGTACGTAAACAGATTTGTGCCTATCGAGCGTAGTTACCATCACTGGAATTCATACTTCCATGCACAAGTAATGTAGCACGTGATATCAAAACCTAACACCAGAGGGCGCTGTGAGAGTGTCAGAAACTTTACCAAAACAGGACCAAAACAATATGGCGTCACACACGATGTTTTCTACACTACAGTTACTGAAGAATATTCAGGACAATGAGGTAAAGACATGATAGTTTGTTTGTAAATTGTTAAAATCACTTCTTAAAGTTTGCTTGCGTCTCTTGTTTAGGTGTGTGCCGGAGTAGTGTCCCCAGCGGTTAGCTCATGTACTGCTGCTTTGTTTAAAAATAGTGAGTGACGAACAAGACCGGACGAAACAGACAGATAGCTCTGTGCTCTCTTTCAAAACATAGAGAATAAATGAGCCTTAAATTCTGTAAAATGGTATATGATCCAATGACTCTTAAGTGTGCACAAAGGGGTAAACGTTTTGGATAAAATTTCATGAGTGTCATTGTGCAATTCTTACCAGCGGAGGGCGATCTTGATGGGCGTGGTCAGGCAGGAGGTGAAGAGGTCAGCGGGGAGGTCAGGGTTCATGGGCAGCAGCTCACTGGCCTCACACGCAGCCAGCTGGATACAGTTCTTCATGGAGGGAGGCAAAGGCATCTGAGCAAGAGGGTGACTGGGGTTTATGGCTGCCACCTGCACAAGCAGAAGACATGATAATGAATAAAGTATTTTGGAAACATCTCTAATTGCAAATGTTTTTTGTGATCAGCAGTGTCTCAGTCTTAAAGCCACTAAACAAAACACTTGATGACAGTAAGGTCACAAACTTTAGCCAAGAAAAAAAGAGCTGTAAGTCGTGACTACAACCTCAGGGGCCAATGAGTCAAAACCATGTTCATGAAAAGCAGTAAACTTGCAGATACCAGGTCACTGTAAGCAGACCTGTTAAAACCTACAGTATACTTGTTAAACAAAAGAGAAGTTGAGTGTAGCTTTTTACAATAAAGACGAGTGGAATCAATAACAAAGAACACCCCTCCCAAGTCCCTACTATTATATGCATATCCAACTACTGTTAAAATAGACTTAGTTGCTTAAAAAGTGTCTTTAAGTGAGAGCCAAAATTAACGAGATACAGTATATACAGAAATTTGCTTATTATTTAAGTCAAGATTTGAAATTCGACACATTCAGGACACTGACGGTGAGAGAAGACTGAAATACTGCATGCTGAACTAAACTAAACTAAAACTGAACTAAACTAAACTAAACTAAACTAAAACAAGCATGTAATACATGTTTGATGTGGCATTTAACCCATTTAGGCCTAAAACGCCTGGAAAAAATGCCTGTAAAACCTATGGGCCGATTCAGACTCTCCCGCGGCCTCTATCCTGATGCATTTCATTGGCCCAGGGGCCGATGATTGGTGCAAAAAAAATCTTTATACCTAAAAATGACGTATACGCTTTCCAGGCTTCAATGGTAGAAATGCGGTAATGCTTTCCCGGCCTAAATGGGTTAAATTATAGGGTCAGCAAACTTTATACATTTAAGATTCCATAGAAAGAACATTTTGCTACTAAATAATCACAGCCTTTCCAATTTGCTTACTGTGACCATTCAAACTTTGATTTCAATGTGATTTCAATGTGTTTATGACTTGATGAGAATGTATTTGCTGCCAATTATCAACTAAAAATAGCACACAAGGGTGCATCAAGGGCTCTTCGGAACAGGGCTAGAAAGTTATACAAGTAGCAAATGCTAACACCCTGATGGAGACCTATGGGTCGAACGCGTAGGCTGGTCCAATTCATAATAAAGACACAAAGCCTCAGATGCTTCATTGCTCTTTGACCAATTTTCATTCTACACAGTAAGCTTTACCAAAAAGTCATTAGCATTTTCTACTTCGATCAAGAAATGTACTCTGGTTTATATACTGTATACAGAACACATTTTGTTTTGGATAGCACATATAACCTGAGCTTATTAAAGAAAGAAAGCGACTCTGTCTTGACATGAAAAGTGGGCTAATGTGGAGCGTGAAACTGCACAATGTCCAACAACAGGTGAAGACTTTAGCAGCCTCTAACCTCCCACTCACGCCTCCTCATGCTCTTGTCATTGTACGCACAGGCTGTCTGCAATTACTGGAATAAATCTCCTTTTTACAAGCAAACTTTCCTGACTCATTAGTCATCAACTGTGTGGACAGACCCTTTTCACACCAAATGGCCAACTATTATAGTGTGTATTACTTTTAAGACTCATTCTCCTCTACAGTGTCCTTGAGTGTTTTGAAAAGCTCATGTGTAAAATGAATTATTATTTCACAGATACTGTACGTTTACTGACAAAGTCAGACTACGATACGGTTAACGGTCTAAGCATACATTTTACAGAAAAACAATTTTGTCTCAATTTACTTTCACTTTTCCATTTGTCCCCTGACATTACTTCACAAATGAGCATCTGCTGTCCTTATATTGGCCCATTTCTTGGCTCCAGTAACCACTTACTGCCTTACAAATTAAGATGTAACTCAATTTATAAACACTGGACTAAATGTGCAAGAAAAACAGCCTCAACTCTCATGGTACACAGCAGAATTGTTTTATTTTATTCCAAACCTTGGATTTTGTAGGATAATTACAATGTGTATACACATGCCACATAGTAAGTAGTAGTAAGAAGTATTTGAGTGGTAAAAATGGTTAATTTTTTTAATCAAAGGAGTTTAGGTGCAGAAAATTCTCCAATTTCAGTTTATTTGTTTGGGATAAAAGCTTATTGTCAATCATTTTTATGTTCTTGATACAATTGTGGGTTTTAGAACCAGCTGAACACAGTCCGACTACAGCGTGTGCCGGGGGCATCAAGGGAAAAACAAGGTAAGCCCCTCTTCACTGGATCATATTCAGATGAGAAACATCTGCCACATTAAAACAACCCACTACAGGCGATGACTTAAAAACTAAGATAGAACGCCCCTGCACAACTGAGAGCACCAATATTGTAGCTAGTAAGAAGTAGTAGTAGCAGATAGTCATTATGCACATGAATTCTGTTTTTTTGGGGCTTCTTGAAAAACATGTCAATCAATGCTTGTCCAGGTGGAAAGTGTACTTGTTCTAGTAGTGTGATACTTCATTGAGCCTTCTCAGAAAATACTTAGCCTGCTTTACAGGTGGTCTTCCTCTTCCTCTGTGGTAAACAAGCCTCTTAAAACAGTGGTCGATTGCTCCCACAGTCGATAATGGCAAAGGTATGATGTAAAACTTTAATTATATTAGAAACACTTGGTATTTATGCGCTCATTTGGCCGCTGTATTCCTCATTTGTTCACTGGGAATTTAATGCGGTTCAGTCTTTGGCGGAGAACATTTTAATGAGCTGTGGGTCTTAATAGAAGCACGGATCCAAGTTCCTCTTTATCAAACCAGACTGCAGCGCTTTCCTTATTTTCCGGTTGTGCTAAATTTAAGAAAGGCATTATGTGGGGATTATTACGCAATATTCTAAAAACATTTCTTCCAATCTTTGTTTATGAAAAGCATAAATGAGTCATGTTTTATGTTGTTTTTCAAAATTACCAAGATATTGTGTCAGGAATGGCCTCCAATGCAAAGTCTACCCCAATAAAATTACAATTACATAATAATATTGGTCGTTGGAGTTTCCCCTGCAGGGTGGCTGGGCACAACCTTGAGTGAGGAGCTCAGTCACCCCGGAGGAGCTCTGAGCAGAACCACTAGCTAAAGTGGCTCAGGCATCTGTTTTGAATGCGTCCTGGTGGTCGCCTCCGAGGTGTTCCAGGCTCGTCTCACTGGGCAGAGCCCCCAGGGAAGACCTAGGACACGCTGGAAGGACTATGTCTTTGAGTTAACCTTGGAATGCCTTGGGATTCCCCAGGAAGAGCTGGAGACTCAGACTGTTGCCTCTGCGATCCCGCACCAGATAAAGTGAAAGAAAATGGATGGATGGATAGTTGTGGGAGGCGATAAACATACCTACCAAGTGTGTGTATGAAACATGCAAGATTTACAGGAAGCTTGGTTTGATAGAAAGTTAAAAAGATATTTAAACATTTTCTTTAGATATTGAAGAGAAACCAAGGCACTCCTCACACACTACAATTTTCTAAAAAGCATTTATTGTACTGGGCTCATACATATTACAATCTTTTAAAACATGTTGCTGGCTCCAACAAGCCTTTCTCAAGAAGTAGTATGTTAGTAAGTAAATTTAAAAAAAAGTGTGGGAGCAGTGAATTGGTTCTTTACTCTTAAGTTTCTGTTCCCCAAACGCCAAAGAGCATTTTCCCCAAAAAACTACTTTTGTAGTACTGACTTCCTGAGCACTATGTGTCCAGTTTCTCTGAAATTAGATATTGTTTAACTAAATCGCAAAAATAATAAATAATAAATAACCAAAATACATGCAAACAGTGATTCTCGATTTGTTATCTCTTTGACTATGACTTTAAACGCTGAATACAAAGATTGATTGTTGGTTTGAGATTTTTGTTTAGCACCGACGAGAACGGTTCTCAAATTATTAAGTAACACCAAAGGAAACAACAGATGACTGTGAGTAACTTGCAAGATGTAAACCAGGTCAAAACTTGAATGAATGAATGAGGCATAAATCAGGTCTAAACCACAACTAAAGTAGTTCATGTCAAGGACAACTGACAAGTGTCTGAGCAGCCCACATAGCACTGGTCATAAATATCAACCTAACATAAAAAAAAGTGCATACACACACAGAGCTTTTCCGACTATTTTAATCATGAACTTTAGACTCTCCACAGCTGTTTACCACAGTGGAAAATCTCTGAGCGAGTGCTAAAACTCTTTCTGTGTTTGCAAACTCGTGGTGTCACAGGCAGATGAGGTTGAGCTGGAGGAGGCGAGCGTGAGAAGACTGACTGGTACAAAGTGTCGGAGCAGTGAAAGGAGAGGAGCACGCCTGCATAAAGATAAAGTGATAAAGACACTGCACACAACTGCCACAGCATTATGGCCACTCACAGGGACAGCCAAAAACAGACTGCATCACCATGGACCTTGTGATTAAAGGAATATTTGTCTATTTGTTAAAAATTATTATTTAAAGTTTAGAGCTCAGATTTGTATTGCAACTTAAGCCCTTAAACCCCAGCGTGCCAAATTTGGGTCCTGTAGGGTATAAGAGGTTAAAGCTGTTTTGGTTGACAGTCCATTCAGTCACAAATTAATCAAAGTGGACACTTCTAACAAAAGTAAGCACCATCTCGAAGGCCAAATGAAACTCCTGGGAGGAGGGCTGAGTTTGAGCACCCCTGGGTTAGATAATCTTCTGGGTCTTTATTTGCACAGGACTCGGTGAAGTGGAGGTAGGGATCTCTAAACCTTTCATAAAAATCTGTCAGTTGCCCCAAAAATGATAAAAATTGCTGATTTTACATTTCTTTAGAGTGGACCTGAGTTTTTATGTTTTCAAATCACAATTGAATCGTCAAACTTTTTGTATTTGATGGTGCTTTTGTCAACTATTTTGGGCCCACTGTGCCTTGTGTGTCCAATTTGGGTCCTGTGGGGTATAAGAGGTTAAAGTACACAACAATAGTAAGATATGTTAAAATATATTCTTACGATTTAAAATTTAGATTCAAAAATAATAAATGGTGCTCATCCAGCTGGTTAAATGTATCTTCTAGGTTTGAAACAATTCAATTGTACTTTTTTTGGGCAGATGCCAACATTTTGCCCACTATCACGAGAGCGTCCTCATAGTAGTTTTTTCTTACAGTCTCGCCCAAAGGATATAGCCATGGTGGGCTTCCTGAAACATCAATCAATCAATTTATTTTTGTACAGCTCATTATCATAACAAGAGTCACCTCAGAGGACGTCACAAACATCAAAACAGTGAAACAAGTATTTTTCGGACTATAAGTCACACTTTTTCTCATAGTTTGGCTGGTCCTGCGACTTATACCCAGGTTCGACTTATATATGAATTAATATGTTAAGTTAACATACCACACACCTTTTCAGTTGGTTGCTTATGCTTTGTGTAGCTGAATAACCATCAATGTGCTATGTTAGCATACCGTACACCAATTCAGCCTGTTGTTCTCCATTCTGTTGTTGTTATTATTATAACTTGCCTTTCAAGATGAAATGTCTGTTCTTGGTCTCATATATTGTAAAATAAATTTCCCCCAAAAAATGCGACTTATAGTGTGACTTATATATGTTTTTTGTCTTCTTCATCATGTATTTTCTGGCTAGTGCGACTTATAGTCCGCAAAATACAGTAATTCCCAAACAGATATCATTTCCAAACAGCAAAACAAGCCTATGGTATCCCACATCCTTAAACCTTCCTCCATGGCAAGGAGAAACTCAAAATGGAGTAAAATATGGTAATATGGTAAAATGGAGAAACCTCAAGGAGAACCACAATGAGGAAAGATTCACTCCCATGGACGGCCAGGCTACATAGTCCCAACACCGACGAGAGTACCTACTAATGTCCAAATGCCATGAGAGTGAAACTTTGGCAACTGCCCCAAAAATGAAGTGAATGTGCTTCAAAGGCCATCATAAAAATAAAGGCTAAAAGTGCTTTACTGCCTTATAAACTCCTGCCTATTAGATATTATTCTACTCAACACCTTCTACTCAATAGCGCTAATGACGCAGCGAGGCTGCCAATCTGTGTCACCACCAACCACTGGGCAAAGAGCATAAGCCTAGGAGTAAAGTTGTAAAAAAGTGCTGCAATGTGTTAACACTGTGTAGCAATAAAATTGCCGGGGTAAGATTCTCCAAACCTCCAACTCTTATGGAGTGTTATCAGTCTGCGGCGGTCAGCATCAATTGAAAAATCATTCAAAACAGGAGCAGACTGTCGAAATGCTAAGCTTTGGTTGTTCAAATTGACACTGGTTGTGGCAGTAAATATGAAAAAAAGAATATTGGTGAATCATGTGAGTGACAGTAAGAAGTAACATTATGGTTCTCAGTGTGTTGTCAGGTGTTACAGTGAGAGATGCCTCAGAAAAACGGACTTCATTTCTATCCGGTTATGAGGAGCTGGTGAGGCGCTGTGTGCAGTTGTTCTGTGTCTGATGCAAGGAAAGGTAAGCCCACTGTGACTCACCTGAGCCCAGCATTCAGGCTCGGACAGACTCAGCTCAAAGACAGGCCGAAAAACTATTACTACATGAAATAAGAACACGGTTTGCTAGAGAAATAAAAGAAAAAAAGAAATGACAAAGGTATTAATAACTTTGAATGGTTGTGACGCATTTAACAATGTTTCCTGTCAAAGGCAATGTTGATAGTCGTTTCTGGACTGTCAGTGATACTCAATTGCAAATATCCATTGTATCATGACATGGCCGTTATTCTGCAACAATGTCTTCACAACACATATCACAGTTAAGAGTCTTGCCCAAATAAACAACAACTGTAAGATATAATGTTAATTAAAGAAGACAGAGCATACTTAAATTAGTCCAGGGGTCGCCAAAGTCAGGCCTTTGGACCTATATCCTCTATTTATCTTCTGAAGAAAAAATTATATTGAGAAAAAAAAATAAAAAATTAATATGTCACCATACTCTAAAAGAGCTGGAAATACAGCCAAATCATCAAAAACATATCTAGCCATGCCCCGTAGGCAATGCTGAAAATTATGCTTTAATTACAAGAAGAAAAATAACTTTACTTTGGGCCCTATTGCAAATCCTTCATTTCAATAACCCACTGCAAGAACAGTTTTGCCTGTGTCTGGTTAATTCGTTTACTGTCATTAGGGGCACATCTATCGCTGGAGTGTTACGCCGCAGTTTATGCGGTGCCGAAACGCCTGTACATTCAACACATGTTCTAACTTCTGACTCTGGGCTCCACTCAAAACTCTGAAGGAGGTAGTTTCATGTCTTAGCGGGAGGCAGTTTTCAGACGCTCAGCATCTTGTGAACTGGGCAGAACGAAGACGCACAAAGAACTAATGATTACTTCACATCTGCAGCATGAACACTGATTGGCTAACTCGAATCATAACTGATAAATACTGTGTTAGATTTTCTGGCTTCTCACATTTATATTTAGTCACATAACGGTCTGTAATTAATTTGCAATAACTTAGTTTTCAGAATGCACCAGTCATCTCAAAAAGAGTTTTCAGGAAGTTGAAACAGTGATAAACTGTCTTCTTCTGCCTACTCACAGCGTATGTAAAAGCGTGTGATGGGCACTCTGCGTGGACAGAGGCGTGTACTGCAGTTTCACTGGGCTGAGTCTTTTGTGACACCTCAATGTTTTTGTGTGAAATCAGATCAAGAGAGGAGGTGACTGCTGTGTTTTGCTGGAGACTATTGCCGTGTAAACAGCCTCACAGTTTTCTGTAGTTTATTTTAGTTGTACTTTCTCTTACATACAAGAGCTTCTGAAGAAAGAAGCAAAACCTCCTCAACTCAATCAACCCAGTCCAGTCAATGATACTTTGAAATCTCCACTAAAATGAGAAAATCCATTTGGATAGTTTAGTTGCTCTTGGGATGGACCACATATTAAACCTGGGTTGTGGAAGGCATACGGGCACTGCTTCATGTTAGTCCAATAACTCATTATCCAAGACTGAATCTAAAAATGTTATGCATTTACCACGCTGCGCTATATAGAGCTCCCATGAATAAATCATAATATTGACACAAAAGAAAGGAGCTTAATTAATGAGGGGGAGAAATCATGTGTGTACAACTATGGTTTATTCTATGGGTATGAATATTTGATAGCGCTGGCAGGCGTGAGTGGGCACTTATTGTTGCATATGCGAGTGGAACACTGCCAATTTCTGTATGAAATAAAAGTCTTCTTAAATGAGCAAAATTAGACAGGACGAGTCGAAAAGGCGTGCATTGCAGTGACTGGGGAGACAGATTCATGGTAAACATGACAACATTGAGACTAGGAGCTGATTAATGCCAACGATCCACTGTAATTATCTCATTAGCATATTGTAATCCGGCAAATTACCATGAAAATTACCATGACAGCTTTCTTTACTCCCTGTACCACTGGGGATATATCAGAATGCAGTTTAAGTGCAGGGAATACCATTTTCAAAAGCAAGTGCAAAACCTGTAGTCGAATTCAAAGAACAGCAAAAAGTAAAAACAATTGCATTTTACCTGCACTTTAATAGTAGAGCAAGTTTCATTTCACACATTACTCGTTTCATAAATGGCAAGGATCCAGGAGACATTTAAAACTGCAACAGATGTGCAGCACTGAAGCAAGTTTATTTGTAAAGCACAATCTGTAGACAACACACCGTTATGGTGTAAGTTACATACTGTGCCATAACAGGACACTTGGAACGCAAATAAAATCAAGTGAAACTTTTTTCAGTAAATGTTATTTCTGACAAATATTTTCTTGAATTTGCCGTCTTCTTATACACATTTTGTGGCGCTACGATCAATTCAGGAGTTTTCAAGTTAAGGCGCTTGCTTGTTTTTAATCAACAATTGAAAAACTACTGGAAATTAGATGAATACTAAATTAGCAAAAACTTATTTAGCATCACATATAGATATGGCAAAGGCGTCCGAGGATCACAGTTTGAGAATCGCAAAATGCATTAAACTAAATTTACAAAACATAGCTGTAAATCATACTGTATTAAGGGCTGCATGAAGAAAACAAAATCTAATATCTGATACAGTAGCTTTCTTAATTATTGTGATAAATATTTTACTAAATCACTAAATCATTTCAACACAGTCCCTTTCAACTGAAGTGTAACCAATGTGATTGGTTTTTCATCAAATTGTGTCAAAACAAATTTGAGAAAACACAAAATTAGGACCAAAACGAGGCTAAAATGGAACTAAACAAGAAAAATACTGACTTTCACAGAGCGTTTGCACATTTTAGTCACCATACACTTTTCTTTAGGCAGTGTTGACAAAAAATGTGTAAATCTCGACGATATTGCTTTTTTACATTCTTCACATGTATCAACTTAAGACCTTGAGGCTTCCTACTGATGTGCGTGCACATCTATGACTATCTCATGCTCTTCTATGAAGAGCATGAGATATTTATCAAGAAAGCATCTTGTCCTGTAGGTCACACAGCTTCTCTGGGGGGCGACTGGTCTCACAACCCCCCCCCCCCCCCCCCCCCCCCCCCCCCCCCCCCCCCCCCCCCCCAACCCCCCCCCCCCCCAAAAAACCCCCCCCCCCCCCACCCGCCCC